>ML732287.1:0-100768 GCA_009176345.1 Aspergillus leporis | reverse complement strand
TGGTCGCTGCCCCCATAATTGCGAGAATCCACATTCACATGTGAACACCGGGATCCACCATCCATCCTTAAAATGCATCATCGGGCGCTCCGATAATAATCATTAATCATTTCAATGGACGCTCCGGAGCAGCTTCCCCGGCTTTTTCCCCGTGTGAGCCATGAAATCCACGGGCATAGCCTCCACTCGCTTCTCCAGTCTTTCCGTCACGGGAGACGCTACTCGGAACCAGGGAAATGGGAAAAAAGGAAAGAAATTGATCTATTACGGTATATGGATACTCATACTTGGGACATAGAAGTTACAGGGGATATATGCACGGGGGATATAGGGGCAATAGTGCTAATACTCATCCCGAGACTATCCTGTCGCAATGCATCCTCAAACGTCTCGGCGGAAGAAGCATTTGAAGTATCCGAAGTATTCTGACGGGATCTCAAACGCCGCCATCGGGGGATACAGCATTCGACCTGGTCCAACAGGGGCCGCAGAGTGGCAGCAGACGAAGCGATGATGGCCACCCCAACTTCAATATAAGACCAGCAGAGGAAGCCCGTATGATAAAAGAGATTCTTCGGGTCGGTGAGGTCGTGAACGTAAAACATCCGCGCAATTGTCGCAAAACAGGCACTATAATTCAGCATCCACAATAAGCGTAGGGCTCCCGGGAGGGTTACTAGGCAGGGTTACTTGCCATGAACCAAGCGCTAAAATAACCACTACGTAGGCTTTGACATAGGGCGGCAAATGCAGACTTCGGACGAGGAGGATGGGCAGGAGTCCCAGGGCGGCGTCGCTCAGCGCGGTGATGGCGGAATGCACGTACCCGGCTTTGACGAGAACCTTTCCGTTGCAGCTGCCATTGCTGTCGATTGCTTGGTTCCAGAACCATGAGGGAGGCTGGCACTGGACCAACACGGACACAAAGGTAAACATCGCGAGGCAAGTGATCAGTACGAAAATGGCATAAATGATCCATCGATGATATCGCTCCATGCAGAAACGTAGGAGGAAGACGCCAATGGCAAACTTGATCGCTGTGGCTGCGGCCACGTAGATTGTTTCGTAAATAAAAAGAAGCTGCATTCCATGATTAACAACAATTCCGGTTGCACGGAGGGCTTTCCAGGTACTGTAGCATACCTTCAAGCCTTTGAGGAGGGCCTCGGAGGTCAAATCGGACCAATGATGCCCAAAAGTACCGCTGCGAACACCTTCAATCAAAGAACACGCTGAAACTATGAAGAATACCTAGACAGAAGGCATGATCAGCAAGGCATCAGCGACTGGTGTCATACGTGGGTATGTACAACACCTCTCAGAAGTAGAGCGGTTTACCAATGCCGCGGCCGAGAGGCTGTCATCCAATCCAAAACACCTCTTAATGCGTAGGCGCACATAGCAACGTAGAGACACAATACCCAAGGCTAAGACAAGAAACGAAATCACAACTCCAAGAAATCTAGAGTTCATGGGCGGCAAAACCAGTGGATGCCCAAATACCGCAGTAAAATCATCAAAACATAACAAAGTGGGGTCGCTTTGATCGACGATGGACCTGCTTTCCTCCCAAGCCTTTTATAAACTTTGGACAGTGGATGTGATGGCCAGACAGGGCATCTTGTTCAAGACGCCCCAGGGGGAACAGCATCCCAAAGGTGGAAAGCTTCTCAGCCACTGATTCAACGAGTGAACTTTCGCCTCTCAACAAAATCAAGGAAGCTTTCCCAGCACCATAAGTAAATATGATCAGGGCCCAATCGACCGCCTATAAACCATGGATCAGGGCAGACCGAACGGCGACTATTATCTTGAAACAGGCACTGGCCATAAAACCCCTTGGAACTTTTTTCCAGGCATCATCATTCGATGCATCATACAGGTGAGATCAAGGTACTCATTGGGTCGATCGACGCACATCGGCCTTTACGTGGGTAATTTAAATTTCCTTGCCACTCAAGATTCCTACCTCATTTATAGTATATTCAACGTTCGATAAGAGCACTGGCAACCTCATAGCGCTGCCACTTACTTCGGTAGTTCCTAAACAGGCTATGGGAGTGGGACAGGATCATGTCGCAGGAAGTAAACAATAAAGAAGCCGGATTGGTGGACACCAAATCCACCAAATTAACTGTCAGAACTCCCAAAAACCCATGAGTCATGGGTGATGTCGTTGTATAACTTAGGTTCATTCACCTGTAAAGGGTTCAAGTCCACTATTATTTCAGCATACGTAGTTCTCCATCAATGACAACGATCTGCCACGGGTGCGACGTCTACTATACTTTGAATCCCAGCGAGGTCGAACGACGTTCATGCTTGCACTAATGTATACCTTCCGCCTCCGCCTTCATAAAGCTGCTTACAGGAATATTAGGCTACTGGCACATACATGTTTGCTTCGCTGTGAAGCCCTTCCCAGCTCTTAGTCTCACAGGAACTCGGGATGTGGCTTGATAGGCTAGATATTGCTCAAAAACCGTGGCTACTGCATAAAGGAACACCCCCCCCTCCATGCTCTGAATTTAGGCCCTTCCCCGGTTATTCGAACAGCAGCTACTCCTGCCGCATCTATTCGTTTCTCCTTGGAGAAATAATGGCTCCCAACTAAGCTATAACGGTACAATGACGGGAAATATCCAAGTCATAAGTTCCAAGCTCGCATGATTCACAAATAAAGATTTCTAACGGATGCGACACCCATGCCTTTACTTCGTCCGATCTAATTCAGCCACAGGGTCCCTTACCATCATAAGGTACGTGGCTTTGCCGGCCCCTCCCAACGACTCGAAATCCAAATTGGCTTCCTCTAGTAATCTCCATCCGTACTTCTTATAAAGTGGATACCCTTCCACTGAGGCTTCGAGGTATATCCGTGCATTTAGAGCGTCCGCCTTTTGGATGCCCCATTGCAACAGTTGAGATCCAATCCCTTTACCCTGTTGTTCGGGCGATATAGCCAGGTACTCTAGCACTGTTGTACTATTTAGTCTTCCCATTGGAAACAACACGGACTCGGCGAAACCAAGAAAAAACCTACCAATATCATCATTGTTCACATACTTCGCCCTCATACTTTTCAGCATGCCGAAGAATAAAGCATAGAATTGCTTGTTCATATTTTCTGGCAGGAATTTCTCCGGGTCTGCCGCCATTTTGATCGCATCTTCCGGTAGCTCACAGAGTGACCCGGGCTTTTGTTGATAATGAAGTGGAATAGCCCATCGTGTGGAGCCTAGTACCAGGCCCGTCTCCGGGTCAATTGCCACTTGAACATGTGTCTTGGGATCCGTGAATTTCTGGAGCGCTCGGGCATATTTCAACGTGTGTAAGGCCGAGACACTGACATCGGCAAAGGTATGTCGATAGAACGGACTGGGCGAAAAGCTAGTGACATTGATTTGCGCTAATTGCGAGGCGTCGGATTCAACTGCGTAGCGGGTTTGAATATGCATGTTGTTGACGGTTGGTTGGATGCCTGTGCCGATCGTGGTGGAAGTGTGATCTTAAATATTCCGCAATTCGAAGTGGGGGCCGAATTCGACTCAATTTATAATTATTTGTTGACAATAGGGCGTATGGCGTGTTTTTGTGGAGGTCCCTATCTTATACTAGTTCGTATCGATCGCGGGGTGTCTCAACATTAGTATAGGTTGCTTTCGTTGTGGAGCTAGGTGACATTGTGTCTTTATCCACATAGAAAACGAAATAATGGACCAGCCGTGCTCCTTTAGTTCAGAGTCTTCTCCACTTCATCAAGAGATCTTCATAAACCTTCGTCAACGCCTTTTCATTATATCTCCGCCGCATCCATTCCGCACTGGCGGGCGGATATATCCGAGGATGCATTGTGCTCCCTCAACCAACATAACCAGGAGTCCCGCCTTCATTCCTACATTGGGGGGAAAATAGCATTGACCGTAGAGAGAATATGAGTACCGGCCCCTTCTGCTCATGCTAGCGAGATGTCTCTCTGAACATATTGAATGCCGCGGCTTGACAAATATACCCCCGCTCAACTCCGAGATTCCGCGCCGGCAATACTAGTGTGACCGTGGGCTTCCGGTAAAGTCCAGTGGACCAGTTCTCCTCAAGATGGAGTCTCACTCTGAAAGACTTCTTTGGAATCATCGGATCATTCCCCCTCAGATGGTAAGGCCCGCGTTTTCGTAGACTTGGTTGTAGGTTTTCAACATCCGGAGGGGCAATAGGTTAACCCGACGCGGAATCACCTGAACATGTCGCCGAAAAAGGAAGGAAACAATGCAGCAAACCTTGACATAGACTTTTTTAACGTCAATAGGTAGGACGAAGCAGCCTTGTGCTTGCTTGAAAGTAGCATTGGGGAGATGGAAATTGTGGTTTATGGTTTGGAAAAACTCATGCTCGGGACACTTCTGACGAACATGGCGAACTTGCTATAGAAGGCTGTTGACTTCACTGGCTAAAGACACTTTAGGGTTATGGAAAGGTCCCTGAACATAACGATATCATCGCTCCGATATGACCGACGATGATGTGGACATCATCCCAGAGTTCATGGAATGCAGATCTCCGGAGATAAGACAGGGGCTGTGACTTTGACTTGATCTATCGCATTTAAGTTGTTGTTACCAGATGTAGATGCCCAAGTATTTGAGCAATAAGACCCTGGAAGATTTCTACTTCATGTATCAATTTGGCTCGTGTTAAAGAAATCTCAAGAATAGCCTAAATTCATATCACAGAGGGCAGGGGACATTTATCCACCAATCATAATGCACCACTGCATCGTGATTTGTCGCAAACGAACAAACTTATAAATAGTCTCGTAGCCTCTCTCGATCACTACCAATTCTAGGTGTAGGAATAAGACACAATTACAGCAATGTATCACAATCCCATCATTTCCGGATTTAATCCCGACCCCTCAATAATTCGCGCGGAAAATGACTATTTCCTCGTGACCTCCTCCTTCGAATACTTCCCCGCAGCCCCAATATACCACAGCAAGGATCTAATCCGTTGGACCCTGATCGGCCACGCACTGACCAGACGCAGTCAGATCCAGATCCAGACTCCCGAACCCGGGGGTGGAGTCTGGGCGACCACCCTACGCTACCACAAAGGCGTGTACTACATAATCGCAGCCAGCTTCGAGAGATATCGCCCACAAGATGATGACCGAGTATGGCCTCGAGGATTCTACGTGAGGACCGAGAACATCTGGGATTCAGATTCCTGGTCGGACCCGATATATTTCGACCAGGTCGGGTTTGATCAAGACGTGTGTTTCCTACCAGGGTCAAATTACGATAATCATACTAATGGCCAACCCTATCAAGTTATTCTGGGATGACGACGGCACCGTCTACCTCTCATCAACCTACCGTAAATTAAACCGAACGCCCAATGCCAATTTGAAAGACTTTGCCATCCACATCGTCACCGTCGATCTACCCAGTGGTACATCCACCACTGAACCGAAACTAATCCGGGAATCCACCTCCGGCGTCGCAGAGGGATCCCACATCTTTAAACGTGGAAAATACTACTACCTCTTTACGGCCGAAGGAGGCACAGAAAGCGGCCATTGTGAATGGGTTAGTCGCAGTGAGACGGGCCCATTCGGTCCATGGGAGGTCGGACCAGATAACCCGCTCTGGAGAAATGGTGCCAACGACGAGGTCCAGAATACCGGGCATGCAGATTTGGTGGAAGATGCGCAGGGAAGGTGGTGGGCTGTACTGCTGGGGGTTCGGCCAGTGAGGAGAGACGGGTACTGGGAGGAGTCTGTTTTCGGTCGGTTTATTCAACCCATCGCATGGAGTCATACTAACTCGGTGGCGCAATTGTGTATATAGGGCGTGAAACCTTTCTCATTCCTGTCGAATGGAAGGACGATTGGCCTGTTTTCAATGGTGGTAATAAGATCGCTCTTCAAGGCGAAAGTCCGCATCTGCACGAGATTCAGACTCCTGTATCTTGGAGAGACGACTTCTCGAGCCCCCAACTGCAGCTGGGCTGGTACCGCAAGAGTATGCTTACCGACATTAATCTCCTAAATGCTCCCAGCTAACATTCTTACCTACAGATACACCTATCAGCAAAGACTACTCGCTCACAGAACGACCAAACTACCTTCGTCTACACGGCGGACCGTACAATCTCTCCGTTCCCAGTTGCCCGACTCTCTTTCTCCGCAAACAAACCCACCGCTACTGTACGTGGAAGACACTATTGTCCTTCCATCCTCAGTCTCTCCACACAGAAGCCGGAACAGTTCTTTGGTGGAACTATTACACCTACAGCAGTTTAGGAATCCGTTTGTCTCCAACAAAGGAGGGGCCACGCATTGTACGCTTCCAACCGGCGGGCGGAGAGGCAATCGACGTTGAACTTGGCAGCGGACAGTCGGATGTGGTGTTCGTTATCGAATGCGGCGATCGGTATAGGTTCGGATTCAAAGAGGTCGATAGCAATATTGCTGAAACTCAATGGATAGGAGAGGTAAACAATAGTACAATGACTCGGTCCCCGCCGGTGGGTGCTCCGTTCACAGGTATGATGCTAGGATTGTATGCTTTTGGGGAGCGCCAACAATGCTTGGTTCCGGCGGATTTCGCGTATGCCGAATTTAGATGAGTGGGACGTTGTACATATGTAAATTCTACCTGAGTATAAACTAAGATGTGCGGCAAGCACATAAATAGCTAGAATACCCATATATTCGAATCCCTTTTAAGTAAATACTCTTGACTGCCCGGTAGGTAAAATCACCTAGTGAATTCAAATATTGACACGCAAGCTTAAATCCCTCCTAAACTGTGATGACATGCCTAAAGGGTTTTTAAACAGAACGTGTTATTATCAACAGCATCCCCACACCCGTGGGCAAGAGCAACATTTCAAAACTACAATCATAAACGCATAACAAGAAGATACCGTCAAGTCGCAAAGCTCCACTGAAAGTTAGTTTCATAGTGTGTTACTCGCATAGTCATCTACAGAGGCTAGTCTCCATAGGCGCATCACGATTGAGAGAAACACAGCCAATCATTCGTCACCAATGCCAAATATTCGCTCAATGCCCAACCTGAAAGCAGGAGATTGGAGGATTTTCTCCCAGTTATGAACCATCTCGGTATTGACCGTCGACAAGATGACCTCGTCTCCTGCTCGAGAGATCATCTTCTCTTTCTACTGCAGAAAAAAATCGGCCTGAGTGCACTCTCTGGTGATGACCTGCCTCATGGCAAGGACCAATCTAGCAGCATCCGTAACGGCATGATTTAAACCCTGTCCGCGCCGATAAGTCATGACATGGGCGGCATCACCAGCCAACATGACTCTTCCTCCATGGCTATTCCAGCAATGGCCCTCGACCCTTGGATTGATATCCGTCAAGCCCATATACCAAACGTCATGTTCATCGGACAGCCATTCAAAGGCGCTCTTTCAGGGGTCGACAAATGCCCTTGCGAATGATTTGACCTGTTGTAATCTTTGAAAGTTGCCCCAATTAGTGGTTGCACTCTGTTCCTCCAAAATAGAACGCCATGATATGTAGGAGAAGAATGTCCAAGTCTCGGGCCAGCTCAGGTCCCCAGTATCGTGCATACCAAAGAACAAGAAATACCCCGCAGGATGGACTCCAGCCAGATACAACGGCTGAAACTTCCGCACAGCTTGTGCTTGCTCAGCCGTATAGCGGGCTTATATGAACGTTACAATAGGGCAGTTGTTGGATGTTCCCTGAGGCAGAGCCGAGCAGAGCCTGTCGTACTTTTGAACAAGAGCAGTCCGTGCCAATTATCACGCTCGCGGTCGCGGAACTGCCATCCTTGAACCACGGCGTGGCATGCTGCCCCTCATCCGAGTATTTGATTGTCCGCAGTCCCTTTCCATATCCGATATCTAAGCCCTGAGCCAATAGCTCTCTAAGCTTGCGGCGTCGAAGTCAATAGAAATGTTGTATTGGGACTGCAGTCAATTTCGCACTCGACTGGGCATTGATAAATTGATGATAGTTATGTTCAGTTGGTGTCTCGCTGGGGTCGACTTGGACGGGTTGTATGGGCGGCCACATTTCTCGCGGGATGAGCGACGTCAAGTGCTTAACTCCCCAATGCAGACCCATGTTCCAATCTCGTGGTTTTCCATGGAGGCTTTTGTGGTTCTCTACAATGATGCATGGTATACCTGCCTAAGATTTCAACAGTTGTACCACTATCACAGCAAGAATAATCCTCTACCTTTTCCAGACTTTGAGCTAACGCCAACCCTGTTGTTCCTAATCGATGATCAGAATAGCATGCATGCCTCCAATCTAAGAGTTTAGAAACGACATTCACGGAGCAAGAGGGGCAGAAAAGTCCTCCACCAACCGGCACCAACAATAAGAACTGTTGCAGTAAGTTTCTGGCTGAAAGTAAGATCTACTCCGTACACACATCCAAAGGCATTGAAGAAGGCACATGGTGAGCCAAAGCTAGAAGGCGATAAGGAACTAAGGAGAAAACAAAGCGAAACATGATATTTACTTCTGGTATGCGCTTCACTTTGAATTACATAGAAAGCAGTCCCAAAGTGAAGCTTCATCGTGATGGATGAGTAAGCCTCAATCGCCTGCTTGTATACTAGTGTGAGTCAGGCCTTGTATACAGACCTCCATTTTTTTTCCTGCATCAGAGAACAGCCAGTAGTTTATTGTCTCATAGAGTCAATATCTGCCACTGAATGCATGACATTTCATCCTTAGAGATTACATACTCAGGCTGTCAATTGAAAATATCTCGATGGCTTCACAGATTCAAAATCCTTGAACCAATTATGTGACGGTCATGCCGTTAAACAATGCCCTGTCCAGTGAGCGGTGATAAGAAACCGCCATGCCGTCTACTATTCACTATCAACGCTTTATGATCATGTTCATTACGTAGTCAGAGTGACTCATAGAGTGATGAAGAGTACTGCATAGAAGATATTATGGACCATAGTAATACACAGTTTTCCATCCTACTATGGAACTATTCCTGGCCGCTCTGCTTCAAACCCAGCACGAGTTTGGACTGCCTGGAGATAGTGCTATCAAATTTGCCCTATAACCTTACACAGCAGCAACAGTAGACCCGTGACTTGACCAACCTACAGTTTAGCTAGAACTGATTCTAATAATAAATATACTGCACAGCCCTACAGGCAACCGCCGATGGGGAATGAATGGTTGATCGACAGGGCGAAAAACAGAATCCAAGTGGAATGGTTTTCGAGTTCAACTCTTGTTTAAGGTTAGGATCCGCACAAGCATCCACCGTCCACCAATCACTGGCCCAGCCAAACTATCCTTACCTTTCTCGGGTCCTCATTGGAGGGTAGACTTTTACACTTTGAAACTATCCACTCGTTCAAGGCGAATTATGCGGTTGTTTGCAGTGTTTAGCTCCACCACCTTAGGTCAATCCCAGTAGCGAACACGAGTACGAAGACATTAAACCATTTTCATCCATCGCCGCCGATCTATCAAGCAACCTTCCCCTCAACAATACCAACACTTCTACTCCTTATATAAGTATCCACCTCATCCAGATAATCATTTAGTTCTTTACAATTCACTATATTTCTTAACTTTACACAGAATGCCATCCAAGGCTCGCCCAAGGCCCTTATCTAATGATCTGCCGGAAGTCGTAGATGGGCCCCCACCCTACACATTAGTCGCAGAAGGAGGATCCTGTTCCGTACAAGGTATTTTCTTTTCCAATCGATGACCTTGACCAGACATTGACGACGCAGATGACGGTCGTATCGATGTGGACTTGGATTCCTCCGCGGCCAGAACTGCCCTCAGATTTATTCCTCAACCCAGTGAGGACGATTTCATTAGGCCGCCGCCCGCTTATTTTGAGCCTGTGCGGTGCGACATCAAACTCAACATTGTAATTCATGTCGTTGGTAGTCGAGGCGATGTCCAACCGTTCATTGCGCTAGGGAACGAACTGCAAAAGTATGGGCATCGAGTACGACTAGCTACGCACAATGTTTTTGATTCTTTCGTCAGGAAATCAGGCCTGGAATTCTTTCCGATAGGCGGAGATCCCGCCGAACTCATGGCATTTATGGTCAAGAATCCAGGCCTAATCCCAAACATGAAGAGTTTGAAAGCAGGGGAGATCACGCGAAAGCGAATGATGGTCGGAGAGATGTTGGAAGGATGTTGGAAGTCCTGCATCGAGAATGATCCCAGCACAGGGGCTCCGTTCGTAGCGGACGCCATCATCGCGAATCCTCCCAGCTTTGCACATGTTCACTGCGCCCAGGCCCTAGGTGTTCCTCTCCATCTAATGTTTACGATGCCGTGGAGTTCAACGTCGGAGTATCCTCATCCCCTAGCCAACTTGAAATACTCGGGAACCAACGCGAGCTTTGCAAATGCCGTCTCATATGGAGTTGTGGAGTGGATGACTTGGCAAGGGTGAACTTCACTAGTCTCCCCGCGCGATAGTAATATTTAGCTAATCTGCTATGCTATAGACTTGGCGATGTGATCAACGACTGGAGAGAAACTATCGACCTCGAACGAGTACCTGTTACTGAAGGTCCCAACCTAGTGCAGACTCTGAAAGTACCGTTCACCTATTGCTGGTCTCCAGCCCTAGTACCCAAGCCCAAAGACTGGCCATCGTACATCGGTTCGTTCTCCCATCCTTCACCGGAGATACATGCTAACTATCCAGACGTCTGTGGCTTCTTTTTCCGCGAGCTACCAATTTATACCCCCTCCTCCGAGCTAGATAATTTCCTTCGAAACGGCCCACCGCCGGTATACATAGGGTTTGGGAGTATCGTCATCGACGATCCACCCCGAATCACATCGATCCTCGAAGAAGCCGTCCGAGCCGTCGGTGTTCGGGCAATCATCTCGAGGGGGTGGAGTAAGCTTGGCGGCTCTTCCTCAAAAGACATCTTATACATCGGCGACTGCCCTCATGAGTGGCTCTTCCAACACGTATCCGCAGTTGTACACCACGGTGGTGCTGGGACAACAGCATGCGGCCTGCGATTCGGGAAACCAACAACAATAGTTCCCTTCTTCGGAGACCAGCCCTTCTGGGGCAGGATGATCGCCGCGTCCGGCGCAGGCGCTGAACCAATCCCACAGAAGTCCCTGACAGCTCAGAACCTTGCCGATGCAATCCAATATTGCCTCACGCCGCAGGCAATGACCGCCGCAGAAGGCATCGCCACAAGAATGCAGTCCGAACAGGGTGTGAAAACGGCAGTTGAGTCATTCCACAGAAACCTTCCGCTGGATCGCATGCGCTGCCAGTTGCTCCCCGACCAGCCTGCGTCATGGGTATATAAGAAAGCAGCCAAACCTATCTATTTGTCCAAGCTAGCGGCACAGATATTGCTGGATCATCTACGTATAGAGTCGAAGAATCTGCAGTCGTAAGTCTTGCTTACTTCCAAACATTCGGTGATACAAACTCTAAGGAGATAGACATGAAATCCGCCCGATCATAATAACGAATCGTCGCTACGACCCAATCACAAGTACAACATCAGCGACAATTGGCTACGGCACTGACATGCTACGGGCGACAACAGACATGTTCTACAAGCCGTACCAAGAAATCAAAGGCAGAGATCGATCTCCCGCTATCTCCCCCGCACCCATAGAACCAGGAGATCCTCTAGCTCGGGCCGATTCACAGGCGACAACCGCCAGCGGCAAAACCAAAATGGGCTGGAACGCAACAGGAGCGGCGGTAGGCGCCGGCGCCGCGGGATTCGGCAAGTTCATGAAGCATGTTTACAAAGGAATAATCGTCGACATCCCTCTAGCCGCAACGGAAGGACTCCGAGCGGTTCCCCGGTTATACGGGGAAGAAGTGGAGGACTATGCCATACGCGACTGGAAGAGTGGTGCCATTGCCGGCCGGAAGAATTTCAGTCAAGGAATGTGGGAAGGTTTCACGGATATATATACGCAGACTCAGAAGGGGGCACAGGAGGATGGTGCCAAGGGTATAGCTAAAGGGATCCTGAAAGGGACCGTTAGCCTGGGCACCAAAGTGCCATCAGGTAGGTTTTATCTGGTCGGTATGGTGAATTCTGCTAACAGTTGCAACAGCTGCACTGGGTCTTGTGGCGTATCCAGCGCAAGGTATCAGCAAGAGTCTCCATACTGTCATTAAATCGAAGACGAGGAAGCAACTCGTCAAAGCTCGACTTCAAGAAGGCCAGTACATTGCAAGAAACATAGAGAGGCCAGAAATTGACCATGGCTGGATCATGCAAACCTTCGATGCCTTAAAGAAGCACGCGGACACGGTTTGACCACCTTGAGATATATTAGCAGTTTCATTGCATATTGAAGCGTTGACCTTGATAAGCATTTAAAGACACGAAATACCCTGATAGACCTGAACATTTACATTACCAGATTCCTTCAATCTTAATATCTTTTCTCTTGATCAAAATATTACATAAATGGATCCTACCCGCAAAGAACAATACATGTCAAGTACCATACAATACACAACCCAAAATTCTCCAATTCAACAACGCCAAGCCCACACCAACCAATCCAATCCCTCCCAAGATTTAAGCAGTAATCTTGGCGCGTAAGCAGCCTGCATTAGCGCCGGGAATAAGCAGGGAGAATGATCTCATCTCCATCCTCCTCCCCCGATTGCGTCGCCATCCAGAACCCTAACTAACAAAATACCACACCACATAACCCACAAAAAGCAACAAACAACCATATCCATTAAAATGGTCACCCACTAAAAACAACCCTTAATTAGGAGAGAGAACTAAAGATACCTAAAAATCAACCGCTCCCCCCTCAACGCCCTCCACCGGTTCGTACTAACCAACAAATCCCCACAACCCCCCAGCACCCACGGCCACTTCCTTATAAACTCCTCACTAACCTCCCAACTCCCCGGATCCTCCGGCGGCCCCCAAACAAGCAACCCACAGCTCTCCATACTAAGATTCCAGAACCCCATAATATCCACGCACAGCTGCTCATCGTCAAACCCGTCCCCGGCGCGGATGAGATTATCCCGCATGCGCGGGTGCGGGAAGAAGTCGAGCCAAGGGTGGTGGGGGATGGACTGCTGGGTGGGTGTTGGGCGGAGGGTCGGCGGGAGGGAAGTTGAGGATTTGTAGCCCGGGAGGGCGGTGGTGAAGGGGGAGATTGCGTCGTCGTGCATCCATTGTTCGTGGGGGAACATGCCGAGCGTGGACATGATTGAGGCGAAGGCGCGGAAGACGTTTACCTTTGAGAGGGTGAGGAGGTGGTCGGAGGTTGGGGAGCCGAGGAGGTAGCTTTGGTAGGCGGAATTGCTGAAGAGGTGGAGGAGGTGGGATACTTGGCGTGCTGTTGGGCATTTTTGGGAGGTGAGGGTTGTTGTCGTTGATGATGATGAGGGTGGTGACTGGGATTGGGATGATGAGTCGGCGGGAGTGCTGGAGTCTTCGGTTTTGATGGCTATGCCTTGGCGTTCGGCACGTTTGCGTTGTCCTGTCGCAGTTTTTGTTAGTATACTATTACTCCTTTTTTTTTTTTTTTGGTAAGTACGGATATAGAGGTATAGATGTGTATGTTTTTAGAGCCATGTGGGGAGGTGAGAAATTAGCAGCCATCAAACGTACGATAAGCTCTCTGGTTGATTCGGTTCTGTCTCCGTCGCCGTTCCTTTGCGTCTGATACACCAGACCAGTCATCTGAGCTCTTTTTCGAGGCCGGAATAGGAATAATTCGTTCCAAATTGCGCTTGGGGATTTCGCTGACGGACGCCATTGTAGTTGGCGTGGATTATTGCGGGGATGAACTGCAGTATCGGAGGTCAGTCGAAGGGTCTTATGCGTTTTGGCTGACGGACCTTCTCTGGGTCGGAGTTAAGCTCGGCGGAGCCAATAGTGGAGTCCCCCGGTTCTCGTATGGGTGTTACCCGTATTACATACTATCAAGTCGGATGGAAAATATTTTGATACCAATCCAGCTCTGACACCCCTGCGCGGGCCGTTCAGAGAAAGGCTCAATTCTTTTTATATATGATTAAGTACAGAAAGGCAGCAAAATCCAATGTATCAAGCTACCTCACAAGGAAATAAATAGAAGTACAAGAACACTATCCAAGACACCCAATCTCTTCTCGGACAAACCGAGCACACGCTTAGCAGGAAGGAAGAGGGTCGGTGTAGACGCAAGAGTCGCTAGGGCCGGACCCTTTCTCGGTAGGCTCACCAGAGCCCTCGTTGCCCTCGTAGGTCTTGCAGATGTCCTTGACTGAGGAGGCGCAGGTGTCCTTGATGGTGGCAATATCGCCGTAGTTCTCGTTGACACCAGCGAGGACCTTTCCGTTATAGGCTTTGACGTTGGAGATCGTGACGGACCGCTGGGACTGGGACTTGCAGTTACCGCAGGAACGGAAGAGCTTGCCGAAGTCAGAGACGACGAAGCCGTCGATGGAGACTTCGCCGCCAGCGTTGTGCTGGATGACCTTGTCCTCGGCACCCTGGGCACCACCACCGATGACCTTGTAAGGGCCGTTACCCTTCTTGAAGGTGAGAGCATCTAGGTTGCGGTCAGTTATTAAGACCAGGACAAAGATAGATAACACGAGTACTTACCCTCGCAAACCTGCTCCCACCAGACGTTCTCGATGGTACAAGCGCCCTGGCAGTGGACACCCTCAATCTGGTCCTTGCCGATGATGGCATTCTTGAGAGTAGCACCCTCCGCGAGGCTGAAAACAGCATCGCTGTCACCACCCTCAGATTGGCCACTGCAGGAGACACCACGGCCGTAGGTCTTCAGGCCACCATCGAAGACCTCTCCGGCGCCAATCTCCTTGGTCTCCTTGAAGGTCTCGGTACCCTTGGACGAGGGGATAGGGAACTCACTGGCACCCAGTGCCATGGTGGCGAGGAGAGAAACGAGGACAGCCTTGGGAAGCATTGTGAATGAATGGAAGTTGTTAGGTTGTGGAAAGAAAGTATCACTCTCAGAGTGCTTTAGAAAAGAAAGAAAGAGATGACAAAGAAAGGAAAGCTAGTGTTTGTTCAACTTCAAAGTTCATCGTCGTGGGTTTGCTGCAGCTTTATATCTCCATCTTTGCCGCAAATATCTCCCGATCACAGTCATTGGCGGAATATAGACCCCTAATGCGTTTCAATATTTCCCTCTTGTGTTGCTCCATACTGCAGTCCAGGAATGGTATTTCGGAATCAAACTGAAACAAATAATCCGTTTGTAAGACGTTCCCGAAGTTTTTCCAAAGGCTTGATCTTTGGCAGGGTCTTCGGATATGGTAAGTAAATGCCGATCAGTGAACTTGGAGTGAACACTGACCACAGGCTAATATTAACTGTTTCACTGCTCAACAATGCCAAGACCCTAGCATCAAATCCCTTGCCGTCTCCGCCATCTCTTGGCATATGCCTATGGGTTAGAGCGGTGGAAGCTTGCACTTGCAGTCTGCCCAAGTTGCTGTAGACACGTCGTGTCTGATGAGCGGCAAATGACCCTGTTTCAATTTGGGTGGGCCCACATTGAATTTACACGTTGGGGGATAGGCCAGCTCCTACTGCACCAAGATCCTAGAGCTTAGGGTTAGCATCGTGGCGCAGCAAATTGTCCGGCATGCCAAGACATACGGATAGTGGTCCCCGGGGACTCCACACGGGCCCAAGCAGGGAAGCGCTTATTGAATGCGATTTCTTCTTGGGTATACCGGGCTTGATGTTCAGGGTGTGCATGGGTGTCGTTTACACTGAGAGCTACTCCGTACCTGAGCTCGAAAGCATTCAGAGAGCCGACTAAATTCTGGATAGGAAAAAGAACAGTTGTTCTAGAAGTCGAGGGAGGCGCTCTTTCTTCGCGCCGTCGTAAATAATTGGAGGGAATATGTCACCCGTCCCATAGCGATCGGCAGTGGCCCTCGAATTTCTTCCTCTTTTAGGAAGTTGAGATTGCGAGTCACTCCTCTCGAGTCATAACAGGGGCCCCTAATGCATCAGATACAAAAGAATTTCGAAACTAGCCCAAGAACCAGAGTCATGTCCTGCGGAGTCTGGAACTTGTTTATTCGTACTCTGTAGTGTCTAGACGTTGGTTTGACAGCGGAATAATCCGACTCTGATGTAGAGGTGTTCAGTCTGCTCTTGATCAAGCGTTAAGCATTGAACTGAGTCTGATGTCATTGTTGCAGAGGCGCCGATATATCCGGAGTTTGCATATCTATCTTCGAGTAGATAAGGGGGCCTCTAAAACGCGCTTGAGAAGTTTCCTGAGCCCCCGAGTTATTGCCGGTTTTCATGATATTGCTTAGTCTTACCCTGATAGTTGAACAGCCGGCAGCATCCATTGGAGCATCAAGCCTACAAATTTGGAGAAATAGAGTATGTGGGACACTGGTTGAGGTGGGACAGGAGGTTGAACTGGTAGGGGCAACATTATGTTTCTACTTTTGTGCTTGGATTCTGTTCAAGGATCGTTTCCGCGGCGGTTCCTGTGGCATGCCGAAAGCCGGTGGTGGGCCCGGAACCCCAGTGCCACAGCCAATTACTTCAGTTTGGGCCGAGCCTCGAATGCTAGTTAGAGGACATCGCATGACTGGAATATGGCAACAATCACTATAGGATGCAAAGTCAGGCACAAAATGTACCTTCTCACACGGCTTGCCACACTGTTGTGTTGCCCTTCTATCTGAGATATTGTATCCACTGCTCAAACGTGCTCCAGGCGAATGAAAAGCCCGTCCCAATATCAAAGTTCGATGTGTCCACTTTGCTCTCGATGGTTTCCTCGGCGCAATTCGTCCGGAATGTGGCCGGAACAACCAATCTTGGCTATTCTCACTGGATAGTCATAATTCGGGAAGCCTCTTGGCATATGCCACAGAGATGTTTATAAATTGGGTTTGCCATCGACTCCTGTGATCAAAACAGGCTGTATCTCAAGTAACCTTGAATGACTTACGCCACCCAGGCCCTCCGTCAAGTCCACAACAAGGGCGCCGAATTCCTACATTATAGAAAGCGTCCCGAGAGCCTTATATGGCGAAGAGAGTTTCCTCAGTTGCACGACGGTTAATAGCTAGATCACAAATCATAGATTGTACCTATCACATGGAGGATGGCTGCCCATGACGGCACGCGGGATGAAGTGGGCTCCTTGCTAACATCACGATAAGAGTGGCCGCCAATCGCCATTCCAGCCAAGAGAATAAAAATACTCACCAGACTGTCTCGGCCGGAATATCGGCCCCAGCCGAAGTTGAGCAAGCAGGGTTATGCCAAATATAGCCGCGTCACCACCCCTTGAAAACCCGAGCATAATGCAGACTGTTAACGGGCCCTCTATCATACCCTCTAAAACCATCTCCCCCCCCCCCCCCGAATTCCGGACAGACAAGTCAGTGTTGAGCATGGGTTTTTCATGCTCTACTATGTACGGCAATCGGGAAGTCGATCGTTGATGAAAGCCGAGACCAATTGAACAATGGCTGAGAAGGTACGCAACGCCGGACTTGACGGATGGATATGATGTGGGCAGTTGAGGCACATGTCATGTTTCAATCAAAATCTCTCGATGAGGGCATCGTATGCACAGGGCTTCCGAGGAAAGCCCCGTCGAATCAGCTGGGTTATGCTCGCCAACCATGGGTAAGACCATAACTCTAAATTACACCATGAAAAGACGGGTATTTTGCCAATCTGCTTGATGTATACATCTCTTGAAGCATCGGCATTATATACCTTGCTGCAGTGTATTCATACCTTTTCACTATTAGACTAGCATGTAAGGATCCCTTTCGAGTAAATTGACTTTTCGCCTGGCCTCGTGCTCTTTGATCGTGTAGGGCATCTTTCAGCTATTTTATATGGCGGTGTAGTTTTAGCAACTTATTAAGCGGATGCATAAAGTGTGGAAAGCATGCTGTTTGTCTATCTGAACTGAAGACATGGAGGTATGGGAGATTTGTCGCCTTGATTATGTGGACGCTAGGCCACATAGGCAGACCAGGCTTTGACAGTATATGATACATACCCGCGCTTGCAGGCCTGATCTGGACCACAGCAGCTACGTGAATGCGCCAAAGAGTCTATTCCATGTATATAAAACTAGCCTATATTTGATGACACCCAGGGCTTACCCCCTGGCGGCCTTTGTCCACTAGGGAATGGGCAGGATGGGATAAATCACGGCCTGCGGCCGTAGAATAATGACACACACACACACACAGAGAGAGAGAGAGAGTATACTGATACATGAATGAATACACCAATCAAGAATTAAAGAACACAGACTGATAAAGAAAGAGACCGATCTTCTCCTCGTTCTCAGCCTAGTCAAAAGTATCAGCATCACCATGAACAACAAGTACCTCCAAGGTACGAGCACAAAGATGATTATGATAATATTACGTATAATTTTTCGATGGTGGCACTTATCACATGTATTAGTGAATTATAAATAGTATGACAAAGTTAAATTAGTCTTCAGAAGGATATAATGGAGGGCCTGGGGTCTTGCACAAACATCAAAGCATAAGTCCAAAGGATGCTCTTCCCAGAGAGAGTACCATCAGCCATACAATCCAGGCTTGCCTAACATGTTCACAGAGAAACAGGATTCGGTACATGACCAGAACCCCCGAAGAGTCCACCCTGATGCCACAGGCAGTATACCAAGCCCCAAACCTCTGTGTTGACATGAAGGTTATCACAACCAATGTATTGCCGAATCGATGGGTTATACGTAGCAAAGGACTTCCCGTTCAATATATCGTAGTTCTTTTTCTCAATGCTTTCGCAAGTGTCTCCTGGTTGAAGCGTATAGATTTCGCCACAGGAGAAAGGAAGACAAAGTACCATCCCGGGCTCGATTACGTTGCACCATGGCATGGTGTTTTTGTTTCCTTCCCAAAGGCCGGTAGAGGAGATTTTATGCGCTTGCGCGATGCTGTTGCACTCGTCTCCTTCCTGGACAGTGTATAGATTTCCGGAGGCGCAGAGCGGAGCCAGCTCGGGGGTGAAGCTGGTCATATGTTCTGCCCGGAGTAGTTGACGGACTAGATGGATGCATAAAAGGAAGGAAGCAAGAATTGAGATGTAATTACGTAGTGGTTTTGGAACGCCCATGACCGTGTAGTTGAGTAAATCACAGATTTACGGGATATGATCCCGTAAATAATGTTTAAAATAATGAACACATCAGTTGAGCAAACATAGACAAAGCAGTTCGAGAAAAAGAAAGTAAGTAACGGAGCAAGTAGGCTTGCTACGGAAGAAATAAGTCATTCCAGAGGCATCGTGTGCAATTTCAAGACCATCGGACTAGTACAGCACTAATCCAGTCAGTCTGCTTTAGGGCTTAGAGCACATGCACTATCGAAAAACTGACCCTTGGCCCAAACTAGCGGATCGAATGAGAGAACGCCGGAGCATTTCATGTTACCAATGTTGCATCGCAAGCTCTCAATTCGATTGGCTCCACTAAACTTATCCCCATTCCGCTAAGGCCTACATGTTCATTTTAGTTGCACATGGCGAGCAGAGCGCATTCAACCTTCTCAAATAATTCATTCAGAAACTACTTCAAGGCTAAACTGTCCCCCTCAGCTATTTCTAGCTATGCCTTCCTATTTCTGAGGAACTAGGACTCACTACTCAGAGTTAACCTACCTGACAATGGCTTCACTCGAGAAGTCCCTGCTGCTCGTATGCATCCTTGTCATGGTGTACATGGCCTTTTATAGTCTTCCCCACAATAACGACCATGAAGGTATCCCCAAGCCCAAGCAACTTCGCTGCAACGATCAGTATCCATGCCAAAATGGCTGCTGCTCTAAATCAGGGATTTGCGGCGTCGGGCCGGACTATTGCAGCACCGACAACTGTATCGATTGTCGTGGTCGAATAGTAGGTCGACCTCGTTGCGAAATTTCCCTTCTCAACCGATACGTCGGCTACTACGAGCTCTGGAATGGCGACAGACCATGTAACCGTTTCTCGGGACACAAAATCCCCTACGCAACATATGCACATATCAACCTCGCTTTTGTCACCATCAACCCGGACACCTTCGAAGTAAACCCAATCCATGCACCCCATGCAGCCCAAACCAAGCCTATCACCCAACGGAAAAATTATGATCGAGACATACGAGTCTTCGTAACATCAGTGGCCTATCAAAAAACGATTGGGGAATCAACAACGCCTCCGTGTTTTCCGAACTGGCCCGGTCCGAAGCTCATCAAAGCGTGTTCCTCAAATCGCTCACTTCATTCTTGTCCACCTACGACATCGACGGAGTAGACATCAATTGGGAGCATCCGGACGGCTCCACAGACGACTACGAGAACCTACCACGACTATTACAGAATATCAGAGCGACGCTGTCGATGACCGCAGGCCGGTACGGACTAAGCATGACGCTGCCGGTATCGCTCCCAGCCCTCCACAACTACAATCTGCGCAGACTAACGCAACACGTCGACTATTTCAACCTCATGCCCGTTGATCTACACACGCAGCTACCGAGAGACGGCGACACCTGGAAAGGGGAAACTCTCGGCCCTGTCGTGAACATGACCCAGGTTTCCGGCGCGGTGGACCTTCTCTGGCAGAATCATATTGCCCCTTATGATGTGAACTTGGGCCTTGCATTGTATGGATCCTCATTGGTACCGGAAGACCCGGCATGTGTCCGCCCCGGTTGTCCAGTAGCTCGTGGAGCCGCACCTGGTTACAGTAGCAGGAGGAGGGGAATGCTAATGAACTCGGAGATTCAGGATCTGATGAATCATGAACCCCATGAATGGCTCTATGGAACGCGTCACCATAGTCATGATTGGGTGACACTTCAGCCCCCCCTCTTGGACACCGACGCTGGCGTCAAGATAGCAATGAATGAGAAGCAGTGGATTGCCTACGACGATTGGGAGACGTTGAAGTTGAAGTTGGACTTCGCGAGGAAGTCATGCTTTGGGGGTGTGACGGCCTGGGCAATCACCCATGATACGTACAATGGTGACTATGCAAAGATACTAGACTGCTTGCTTGTAAAAAGACGGAAGTCTTTGGGGTATCACTATTGTGACGACATTCTAATTTAACGTGGATTGACATTCATAATCCCTAGAGTCCCTATAGTAGGCAATTGCTAGTAGTAAGAAAGATTCGGGATGAGCATGCCAGTGATCTTCTTTTGTAATTAGCGAAAATCCGACCCCATGGTGAGGTTGGGCATAGGTACCTTAGATTTACTATTTAGTTTACAGTCATTAAAGGGTTTGTTCAGATCGCGATACCCACTTTTACTCATACATTGCCCGATGGGTTATCGGCAAATCTTTGTTGCTCTGCATTCTCCGTTATTCTATATCTATATCGTGTCGTGAAAGGTTTCATTAGAGGACTCCACAATTATATTAATTCTATGCCAGAAAGTCTATACACGATCAAGACATTAGCAAGATTAGGGTGATAGTTCCCACTCCACTGTCATCCTGTCGTAAATGTAAGGGTATATTAGAACAGCAATAAGTTTTTCTAGGCCCTGATCCTCTCAAGGGTAGAAAAGCTGATCCAGCAATATTTATAACTGCTGAACAGCTCATCGTTACGTATAGGACTAAGCCTCACGTTCAGCATCAGGAAGACTTTGGTCTTTCGTCAATTTCGGATTGCGGATGCAAAGCGCAAACGCAATCAAAGGCACAGTCAAACATATTCCAGTGATACACAGAAGACGCTGTACATGCCGATAGGCTAGAATGGCAGCGTCACGCGTAGGCGTACCGACCGGGTTGGAAACGATAAACTCAAAAGGCTGAGCAAAGATCGTCGCGGCGAGACTCGCATCACCAAGCCGCTTTTCGAGCTGGTCAGCTAAAACCTGTCTCCATATAGCAGCAGCGATGGTGTTGCCTATTGCGCTTCCAACGTTATAGGTTGCCAAGTATAGACCAGTGATGACGGCGACATCTAGCAGAGTTAGACTAAAGCATATGATATCCTACATTTGCACTTACGCTCGTGTTTCGTTGCAGCCTGTATACTTGCTTGGGCGGGGTATGGGAACATGCCACCAGCTATCAGATCAGCTTGAGTCAATGACACTGTGGTGGGGCTACAACATACCAATACCCAAAAGAATTTGTCCGCCGATAACACCAGAGTGGCTTGATCCGCCTGATCCTCCTCGGAACTGTATAAGGATACCGAAAGCCACCATGAACAGGACGGTGCCAGCCACTATGAAAGGTTTCAATTGCTTGATCTTGATAATCAAGACTCCGAGAATACAGCCCGTTATAACAGAAGTAAAACTGAAGAATGTCAGAGGTACTCAAATATGCCCTATAGCTCTAACAAACCTGTATAGAGACGCAATGCGAGTTGCGCTTAGCGTGCTTTCATCAAAACTGACTTGCAGGACAGTGAATAAGAATTCGCCTTGCAAGGACCAAGCTGCAAGGTTATTTAGCATGGGACTTGGGCGCAAAGTTTGAAGTGAAATACCTGTATTGAGCATCATTGCAATACCCAAGGCGCCCCAGACCGCGCGGTCCTTGAGCAGCTATTTTCTGTTAGTAACTGCCGGATAGAAAGTACGCTGGTGCTTGCTTACCTTGAAGGGAACCATCGGATACCGACTATACGAACGCTCCCAAATGACAAACACGGGCAAGCAAAATAATCCGATGATGAGCGGCGCCAGGACTTTGGCGGTTTTCCATTGCTCGGCGGAAGCACCGGCAATTGTAAAGGGAACGAGAATCAAAGCTAAGACGGCAATCAGAAGTAGGATGCCCACCACATCGAGGAACCAAAACAGCTCGCGGGTGAACACGCGCCACCCAAGCGTTTGTATAGGATGGCGATATGCTTCAGAGCTGGCCTTCTTGGCTTTGCGATGCCCAACAAAAAGCGTCGCGAAGAGAGGAACAGTGCAGACTGGCATAATTAGAGAAGACTCTCCGGTGTCACAAGATATGTACCTACCAGGGAAAATAATAGCAAACATTGCGATACCCCAACGCCAGTCGGTGACCTTCAGAACGGAGGAGGTGACATTGCCACTGATCCAGGTATTTATAATAAATGGTGCCGCGGGAACGTAGGAGAAGAGCAGACGGGACCGAAGAGACGTAGTGTCTGCCACTAGGACCTCGACGAGTAGAATGATACTAGTGTAACCGATCTGCAAGAAGCCTCGATCAGAATTGACGTACGAAAGAGTATACGTGGTAACCAACCTGGTATAGAACAGCGCCCGCGCAAAAGGTTTCAATATTATTAGCCGAGGCTTCCACAATAGTCCCTGGGCGCGTCAGCAACGTTCGGTATCAAAACCGTCCGAAACCTACCAACAGTGTAGAAAATGACTGAGAGTAAAATCAATTCAACTCTGCCAAAGACATCGGCGATTTTCGCTGCTGTCGGCTATTCACATAGAGCGTTAAAATGAGAACCGCAATGGAGGTCAAAAAACATACCTGTGCTGCAGCTGCAATCACGGAGCGTAGAACATTGATCGTGCCAAGCAAACTATGTTTGGCAAAGCCATCAGTCGCGCGGGGCTATCAGAATCAGTCCTTGATCGAGAATTCATAGTTGTTGCGGTTACATACCTGATAAGTCCCTCTAAGTTGTCCGTCAAGACCATACACATAGGCTACCAGAAAGATTCCGAAGAACAGAAAGAAGCGAGCGACAAAGCCCAGCTGTGACGAGATAGCTTCGATGCGCTTGACTCCTGGGCTTTCAATCACAGAATCAGAGTCCTGCTGAGGGTCGTGAGTTTGTACCGCCTCATGCAGATGTGGTTGCTTATCGGTGGACATCTTGGACTTCCTCCGTCGTCCTCGGGATATGAGGGGGAAGGAGGGAATATGTTGTTAAGGTCTTATGAAGTAAGGGGAGGAAGAGGTTTAAAAAAAGGAAAGAGGAAAAGAGAGAGAAAAAAAATTCTTAAAGGTGACCGAAAAAAGACATCATGACAATCAAATACTGGCGAATCATATCTGATAAGGGTTTCCATCAACATTCTCCGATCGTGTTCGCAATAATCCCGGCATGACCGAGACATTGCCTAGTACTCGAACGGGAAATTGTCTCGAGGAATGTTTGGTTAACCATACACCAGAAGGAATCAAGTGGGCCAGGGCATGGGGAGCTCGTATTCTGGTGGTTAACATTGGGCGGAGGAACGCCAAGGCCGCACTTCGGACCTGGTGGGTCCCGCTTTATCAATCTAATCAGATGAGGTCCCTCATATAAAGCTCATTATGTAGGACACCGTTAGACAGTGCATGTCACGTTCGTAATCAAACTTTTTCTGTCTTCCATGCCAAGGATGTAATCGCGAGTATATTGTGGTTTGAGTTTCCAAGATCGCAATCGAACATATTTGCTGCTAAGACCCAAGGACCAAAAATGGTAACCGTGAATCAGGAACACAGTGAGACGTTCAGGTTACCTATTGCTGGATATACGTTTATTTATGAGGTGACTCGGAAGCTACTGTACCGGCACCTTGGCATGTTCATCTCTTTAAGCCTGTCATTCCCTGGGTTCTTGATTTGTAATGTGGTCGGCTATGTACCTTTTCATGGTATGCTTGAGCTGATGTTACCATGACGTGCTCCATGAATATACTATCGCTCCTGGTGGAATCTGCCTTCGAGTCACTGAACTAATAAATGGAAGACTGATGCAAGGATTGATAACCATGGCAACCGAGACATAATTACACAGGTAAGGGGGGAAACCCAAATTTAAACAGGACGAAGCAATAGAAGATTGTGTGAGAATGAGGGTAGACCATTTCCGAAAATAAGAACAGCACAGTCACTCACCGCGAGCTGGTATAAAATTATTCATCTTCAGTAAAGCGACTCATTGAAAGACCATGAGGTGCACGCGGGCAACCAGCTCTTCCGCCCTTGAAAAGCATACTGAGCTAAAACTAACTCACTAAGGTGTAAGGGAAGAAGAGTATACCGATATGAGCCAAAAAAAACTCTGCAGCCTATCATTGAAGAGCGACGTTGCGCATGTTCAAGGGCCTAGGGACAGAAAAAATTTTCCACGACAATTACGCGTCCAACTCCGAGTTTGTTCCAGGAGAGACGCGAAGGTGAGAGTACAAGGCGTACTCATTTCCAGATAATGCAGTGCTGCCGTTCTTTTTTTAACCCTCTCGTTTTGTCAATGAGACCGGAGCTGCACTTCAATTGTTGCCAGGTGCCAGCGCGATAAACGGGCGTTCGTTTTTCGCGCTAGGAGATGATATAACAAGGCTCGGGGCTATGGACACGAAAAATGTCTGTATAGGTGAATCTGTCCAAGTACCTATAACATGTCCTAAAAAAGCTCATGAGTACCTATCTATGCGTACACCATATATTATTGGGTGCTGTGTTCCCATCCGAAGGACATGGCGAAAGATGATGGTCCACCCTACCGTCAGAAGCAAGAAGTTTTGATTATAACATACAAGTTGGTGATGTGAACCCGCAGGATGCCCTAGAGCGTCTAAGTCTCTACGAGAAGCTTCGTCATGCACAAGTCCTCTACTCAAGAGATGATTTAGGAAAACCCCATGAACCTGCTCCATCTAGATGGAACCTGTCAATATTATCAGCACAAGCCATCATATGCTATATACTTGGGCACAAGTGATTCATGCCCCCCACTCGAGTTCTACGAGCCCCATGAAGCCGGAGCCCATACAAATCCTGCGTCAGCTCACCGTGGTCAGCCTACATCCTCTCCAGGCAAGTCCTCGAGGTGAACATTCGAAGAGCATATATTGGGTTGATCGCAAACCAAGCGGTTCTCCAGAATCCTTGCTCTAGTGGCTCGTATGGCTTCAATTATCACAGCACATATGCATTCATACTTTGTTGAAGGCTGAACTTGATAGTGCTCGGTAGTAGCATTTATCGTGAGCTATGATTGTATGTCGAGGCCCTACAATATCAAAAGAACAATGAGATGCTCGTCAAAAACGAAAGTGTCCGTTCTCTTCAGGAACCTAGCTGCCATATTTCTGCTTAGTCAGGAAGCGCTCAGAACGCCGAAGCTGTATCCAGCCATAGTCATTCTTGGGATCAAATTGGGAAGGCACGGTGTGTGACTATCCCCATCGGGAGCTGGATGAGATACCAGAAGACAAAATTGGTAATGAATCGATTGGTGATAGCACCGCCTTTGGCTACAATTTGACGGTCAGCGCGCAGGATATAGATGTCAGCCGCAGGTTGATTAATCAACGCTCGTCTCGGAGGCATAAGGGCCCAGAGTGACATTGTGAAAGGTTACTAACGCGTGTCGGACAAACAAGGCCAACTTCAAGGTTGATCTATTGCATCGGTAGTTGCTGCCCACGCCACGCCATATCATCGAGCGTCTAGGTGACGCTTCCAATGGATGAAAGAACGAACGCCAAGATGTCGGAGGGGAGGGGGCGCCGGATAAGTGGTGTGCGAGGCCTCTAGAATGAGGAAAGATGTCCTATGCTTTCCACCGGTGCTATTGTAAGTAGGCACACAGTTGACGAATTCGAGACGACTTGTGTTTGGCAATTGGACTTGCTTGCGACGGGAGTTGCGTGTATTGGACGAAGTCGCGTTCTAGGCCCGCCGAGGTACGACGGGAGTTAAAAAGTATTTAAAGGATCCACGTTTCAGAATCAATGTCTGGGCCAGGATAATATTTCCACAACAATCATCCTATGATATTGTTCATTGGCATGACACGTACTGCTGCATGTGACCCGTTGTGTATGCAGTCCTTTCCATACATAGCAGGCGATCTGTAGTCTTCCGTTGGCGGTATGCAAGTTAGCAGTTTAAGAGACCAATCCTAGTCGAGGATTCCATGACGCCCGCTTGTCAGCATCTCTCAACCTAGAGTCCGTAATGTAGATGCTCCATAAGAGATGAGAATAGCCAATGAGATTGTCGTAATAGTTGGAGAAGCCGTTGGACTCTTTTTCTTTTTTCTTTTTCTTTTATTGTTT
Organism: Aspergillus leporis; assembly: GCA_009176345.1. Taxonomy (NCBI): domain Eukaryota; kingdom Fungi; phylum Ascomycota; class Eurotiomycetes; order Eurotiales; family Aspergillaceae; genus Aspergillus; species Aspergillus leporis. The sequence goes on along the minus strand of ML732287.1, from coordinate 73,731 downwards.
TTAGAGCTGCGATTCTATTGCAGGTGGAGTGTTCTGTTTAGCGTCAACACTACCGTAGTAGTAGACCTTCCATGATGATGGGATGCATTAGGCCAGATTTCGCACGTAATGTTTCAGGATGGTGTGATCCTCGTAGCCTGATGTGATTCATTGGCAAGATGATTCCGAGCGATAAAGAAAATGCAGATGACCACATGGGAGAAGATGAGGGAAGAGAAACCGAGATCTTTCACTAATGAGATTGGAGTAAAGTGGTGTGTTAGTCGAGGTGGCAGCTCGCAGTCCGTATGTAACTAGCTCAATTGGGAAGAACGCCTTTTCAATTAGTCTGTTGGGCTCGTAGAGTCCTTCGCTTACTGCAATGCAAGTCCTTCGTGATGGTCAGCAGAGGTATGGGCGATGAAGTTACATATTCTGAAAGTTTCCTACGTGGTTTGTTATAAATCAGATCAGGAAAACTTGGAATGGTTTTGAAAACCATTAGAAAGGAAGGGATATATTATTTTGGAATGGAATGTTAAGCTTAACCGTAAATGGAGTCAAGTCACGTTGCGTCAGATCGAGAGGCTCTTTTCCCATCCATGCAAGTGATGATGATTACCCGTAAAGGAAATATATATCTTGCCGCTTCCTGCACTACATACATCGGAACCCTCGGTTTTAGCTTCTGCTATATACTATAGTCTTAATTTTTCAAAAAAAGCAAACTTATGAATCCCCTTTGTATGTAAGAATTTGTAATGAAGGTGTTTCTGGGATCAAAAGACCAAAAAAGAAATAAAGAACATTATGGACACTCATAGACTGAAGAGCTGGGTGACGCATGCGACGGTTACCTAATCTGGGCCCGACCGGAGTTGTTTTGAGTTGACTTCGACTTGAACTTCAACCTAACAATTCATGACTATTTCTCTTTCCTCACTGGACAAGAACTAATCGCACTATTTGCCTCCTAGTCGCCTCCTTTCTCGAAGATATCCCTGTCCTTATTGCACCCTAATCCATTCTCTTTAATCCTCTCCTTACCGTTCCCCTCTTCTTCTTTCCGTTCCCCTCGTACCTTTCTCAACTCCACTAACTTGTACTTTTATAAACATTGTGAATTGTCCCGATCAACTAATAAACTTCCCGAGCTTCTTCTTTCAATTCCCTACTGTCATATCGTGTAAAATACATACATTGCTTGACTACTAGTGACTACGACTTTCTCTGAATCTTTTCGATCGTCACCCTTGTCCGAGCTTTGGGTAGCTTCCCCGCGCTACAGCTTAGACACCATGTAAGTGAAGGGGGAAAAATGCAAAAAAAAGCCCACCGATGATTCAACCATACAAGTTAGCTAACCAAAGGGTAAAAAAATAATTTAGGCGGATTACCGTTAGTGTCATCCGACCGGATCAGGCCGATTCTGATATCATATCGCTTGAGGTCGGTGGGGACATGACCGTTGAACTCCTTAAAGCAATCGTCGAGAGCGAAACTTCCGTTCCCCCTAGCGCCCAACGAATCGTCTACAACAATCAACTGCTCGGGGATGATGCACGTACCCTGGAACAGGTGGGCATCGGGGAAGGAGACATGTTGGGCGTTCATGTTACGCTGCGGAGTCCTCAGGCGCCCACCCGCACCGCCGGAGGTCCTAGCGCTGCAGCAGCGCAACAAAACCTCCAACGACGTCAGGCCATGAACCCAGATCCCGAGACCATCCGGTTACACATTCTCGGCGATCCGCGCGTTCGTGAAGCTGTCCGACGGCAGAACCCGGAATTGGCAGATGCAGCCAGTGATGCCCAGCGGTTCCGCGAGGTACTCCTCAATCAACAGCGACGGGAGGCTCAGGCAGAGGCGGAGAAGGAGGCTCGGATCGCAATGCTGAATGCCGATCCATTCAACCCAGAAAACCAGCGGCAGATCGAGGAGATCATTCGCCAGAATGCCGTGACGGAGAACCTCCACAATGCCATGGAGCATCATCCGGAATGTGCGTTGAGTGTTTCCCCTTCCTGCGGCAAGCTGAGGACCTTTTGCTAACGGACATAGCGTTCGGTCGCGTGACCATGCTGTACATCCCCGTCGAAGTCAACGGCCACAAGCTCAACGCTTTTGTCGATTCTGGCGCTCAGGTCACCATCATGTCCCCCGAGTGTGCGACCGCGTGCAACATCATGCGTCTGATCGACCAACGATACGGAGGTATTGCTAAAGGGGTTGGGACTGCAAACATTCTGGGGCGTGTGCACTCGGCGCAGATCAAGATCGGGAGTATGTTTCTGCCGTGTTCCTTCACTGTGATGGAAGGCAAGCACATCGATCTCCTCTTGGGTTTAGATATGTTGAGACGACACCAAGCTTGCATCGACCTCAAGAGGGGGGCACTCGTCATTCAAGACCAAGCAGTACCATTTCTGGGTGAGGCCGATGTTCCTAAACATCTACAGGATGAATTTGAGGACGAGCCTATGGTCAAAGGCGCGGACGGTGCCGAAGTCGGCGCTCGGACGGGTGCAGTTACCCATCAAGCACAAGGCTCCAGTGGCGCCAGCTCATCGACAGCGCCGCTGTCTCGTCCACCAGCTCCGGCACCATCGTCCCGGTGGCCACAGGATTCCGTCGCGAAGATTACCGAGCTCGGATTCACTCGCGAGGAGGCTATGCGGGCGCTCGATGCAGCGGAAGGGGACCTCGATGGAGCCATTGGCTTCCTGATATGACATGTGATTCCAGACCCTTATAGATTACGAAATCTTGACGCGTTTCCGGTATATTACCGCTGCTCGCATCTCTTACGGGCTCAGTGGAATGAATGCCTAGATAGTCCCGATCCTGTAATCGACTTGCAGCCGTTGTGCCCGGTGGATGGAAGATGACCTCTGAGCGTCCCCGGCGAGGCGTGTCATTGGTAGATAGACACGGCTATCTTGTACTTAAGTGATTTGTACGGGGCTGCAGCTTACCGCATTATCAACTCGAACCTTGGCTTCTCCCTGGCCTGTGCCCCTTGTGGCGTTTCGGTTGGTCGAGTCAGCATAGCGGTCTAGCCTCCACTATCATGATCCAACCATTCTCTGCACTTGCGGTGAATCTTGTACTTACTGTAGTGGGTAAATGAAGTCTCATGTAAGGTGGAGCTTCTCTTTTTATTCTTTTTCTTCCCATTCTTTTTTTATGACCAGTCTAGTTTTGATGGGGCCAAAGTAGCCCTAAAAAATTAAGTATTCCACTGCAGAAGCCGAGACGGAAAGAATTCCAGCCTCTCATCCAATATTACAATAACTCACATCCCGATTGGGAAGTAGGCCCAGACGACCACCAGCCCAATATGAACTATCTATCAATCTCTCAACCCGATCCTATAATCCATTCTCCCCTAACCCATAGACGATAGAGACCAATTTACTTACTTACTCCCTCTTGGTTTTACCCAATAGCGTCCCCCGCAATCTGAAGAGCATATCCAACACCATAAAAGCCCCTGTTGCACATCGTTAGCCGCAACCACGTCACAAGACCAACCACCACATCTGAAATTGAAAGGAAAAAGAAAAAAGAAAAAAGAAAAAAATAAATGAAAAATATGCCACAAAAGAAAAAAAAAGGAGCTGGAACAGGGGAAGAAGAACATACCAAGCAAGACATAAGGCGCATACAAGAAGGTCAAATCCCGTTTCTGAGCAGTAGACCGATCATCCCAACCCCAAACCTCTGCCAAGCAAGCACTGGATGTAACGAATGACTGCACTCCAAAGACCAACAAATGCATCGGGACAAGGGGGTTATCTGTCGGTACCCAATATATATTATTATTTAAGTTGTTAGCTTGATATTACTTAACTATATATGTGTATATGTATACATGACCCCACCACCAGCGATACAATGTATTTTAGGCTATTATACAGAGTATGGTGGTGGTGTATAGGTATGCATGTTATTTATATTACCTTTTAGCAAAGCGCCAAGAGCCCAGAGACTCAAGGGCGCATGGTAAAGTAGTTCCATGGCGATAAAGGTGGAGAACCAAGCCGGAGGGGCCTCCGAGAAGAATTTGTCATGGTAGGTTTCGATGTAGAAGGAACGGAGTTGGTGAGAGAGGTTAGTTTGGAGGATGGAGGGGAGAAGGGGCACTGCATCGACCACTGGAATGGATATTGATCGTTAGTGAGTACTAGTACCTGATGGACAGGTTGTGTGGAGAAAAGCTCTGGAGGGTGAGTCCTACGGAAGATGATAGGGAGGTGGACGGCGAAAAAGATGAAATAAATTAGGTCGCATTTTCGCGAGAGGAGGGATGCAGATTGCACCATTGTGATATTTAATTGGGAATGTAGGGAGGGGAGGTGACAATTGGATTTGATGAGAAGGAGAATCTATTGTAGGTAGTAGGTCTGTATGTAAGTCAATTGGTGATTGGTATTTGGAGGTGAAGAAAAAGGGAAATGGATAACGTGATCCAATGTCAATCGGAAGACCACATGAGATCAGGTGATTGCTAGGAACCAAAAAATAAAAAAAAAATAAAAATAAAAAGACGGACAAAAAAAAGTACAGAAAAAAAGCAAACAACACACTCTAAACGCCCCGCTGTTCATCGAGGACCCAACAATCTGGGAAGAAGATGCGCAGGACTAGGAGGTATTTGCTTTTTCTTTGTCTACTGCACGAGGCCTAAACATAGCTTAAGCTTAGGGTGCGTGGATCACTACCTCCTATCATTTTACCTCGTTGCCCGGGTCAAGTTAAGTTTAGTGTCCCAAGAACAGTGACCCGGTGGTTGGGGACGCTGGCTAATCGCCTCTTTGCTTTTTTGGAGATTCTGACCTTGCATCATGCTTGGATCTTATCAGTTGAAGATATCTATCTGAACAACAACTTTTTCTCATTCAACTGTCTCTCTCTTTCTCTCTGCCTCCAAACCAAGTGTCTAGTCAAGGGCTTGGGATGGGCGTAACCGCCAACGGGTAACTACACGAGACACCAATTGTTGGAGTCTCACCGCAACTCTTACGGAAGAGCTCTTTTCCTTTTGCCCCCTTGTCCCCTGGTCTTGGTGAAGTTTGTGATGCAAATGGCCCCTAATCATGACGGCCCCTAGAGCTGATCGTTACCTCGACTTCCTGCCAATCCGACACGAGATTGGCTGAAGGAAAAAGTACTGCAAGGAAGAGCTGCGCTCCTAAGCCTCTTGCAACCGGCAGCATTCCCCACCAGACCATACAGATTCCTCTACGGAGGACACTGGACTGCAGCCCAATCCAAGAATTTCTCGAATAGATCGACCTATGATGTATTTTTATGACTATCTCATTCACGATTTGGACCGGTCCGGTCATCCTTGGGGCGGGAAAATGGCTTTCTTAGCGCCAATCCACGGAACCATTACCGCTAATCTATCACATAGTACGACGACTAGTATGATTGACATGGGTACCTTAGGAGTCATGTCTCTTTCCCCGGACGTTGGGACGGAATTTGACCGCCGGTTTGACTGGCGAGCTCTCTCACAAATAACGTTCTCAGGTAGCCACTCTCCGGCCGTTGGCGTCAACCTTGCCAATCCTTTGCTAACGGAAAAGTCGACCCGTAAAAAATTTTTTAAAAGGAGTGTCTCTGAAACCACCCCCTTGGTCATGAGCAGCAGCCGGAAGAATTGCCGAGGCAGCTTCGATCTACGTAGCAATGGTCAGTCAACACAACAGACAACAAGCCTTCTAGGCAATATGCCGGATGGCTGCAACGACCAGTCTCAATTGGAATTGGACTCCTCCAGACCCTGAGGAATCCAGGAATAAGTGGACCCAGATGCAACGACAAGTTTGACCAAAGTCGTTCTATCCTTCTATCTTTCATTCTATCTATCAATCAATCATTTGTACTGTACATACATAGTACATGTCTCATACATACATTATCAGACGAATGGCGTCTGAAATTTTTCGGTCGAGGCTTCGATAGATCTTCGAAAACGGCGATGGGAACCTTCCACCGCTCCACGCCCACATGAGTGGTCCTTGGAGAGCAAAAGTCCACTGATGTGCCTTCAGTGGGGACTTTTGATAAAGAGGTCGCGGGAAATGGGCCGCATGGCCGAAATGAATATGAACGTCATGATCGTCTTGGCTTCCAAACCGAGCACCTCGGCTCCATTGGGCCACTCGGGGTGCGGGTCAGGAAAAGGGCTAAAAATGATTAGGATTGTTCTTTCAACCCACTAGAAGCCACGTCGAGCAAAACCATGTGTGACCCAAGATTGGGACACACCCAATGTTTGGGTTTTTCCATCTCTCCACTCAAACGGGCGGGTCCTCATAAACAAACACTGGGCTTCGCAGGGCAACTCTATCAAAAAAAAAAAAAAAAAAAAAAAAAAAAAAAAAAAAAAAAAAAAAAAAAAAAAAAAAATTATAGAAAATGACAAAACACAAAACGGTTGATTGGAAGTATTTTTGGTTCTTCGGTTACACCAGAAACCCATTCCGTCCAGAATCAATAATCCAATCGTTGGTTTCGAGAGGAAAAGGGAGCAAATGTCGTACTTCCGTTTCTCCCCCATCAATAAATCAATCCACCGACATCAGCAGACATGGCTGCAATGTCCGATCATTGGACTACAGGTTACATAATGCAGGAAGACTTTACAGTAGTACGAGCATTAAACGGGGGGGGCCCTACGCCGGGAAATTACGCCCTTTTTATCCCTATTATTATTATTATGGGTTGACTTTTTCTTTCCTATTTATTTAGTTATTTTTTTTATTTAGTGATTTTTTTTTTTTTGGGAAAAATTGTCTCCCAATCGAAAGGGATGCAAGGGGATGCATGATTGCCGCTACCGAAAGCTACTATAAGACAAGTGGACAGATACCCTCTGCAGTTTATTGGTACGGCTCAGCTGTATCTCGGGGCCACTACTGCAGCAACATGCTATTCCGCGAAGCCTGTTACCGGGATCGAGAAAAAAGACAGAACTTAGGCTAGCGATATTGGCCCAACGTGCATGTTGCATAGGCTCCACCCTCTCGGCTTCTTATCGTTCGTCCGGTTTGTGCCAGATTGAGCGGTGAAACCGCACCAGAAACAAATGGAATACACACTTACAGCGATGAGCCAGTCCCCCGGAGCACGCCGGGAGCAGGAAGTAGACTGTGCCCATCGGATCCAATCACTATAGCGGTCGGTCACCTGTGCCCGAGAGGGTTGCAGCTATGAGGATACTTGCCCTGCAGGCTCCTTTGTATCGTCCGATACGGAATCTATATGAAAGTGGACGCCGATGACCCATTGGCTTGACCGCTTCCTGGGGAATTTTTCCTGCTTTGTCTGATCTTGTCGCATCTGTTTGTCGGTTCTCTCCATCCTCAATCCCACCCTTTTTCGAACAACGTTTGAAATTTTATTATTATTATTTTTATGGACTTCCTTTTTCCTGACTGGCCCGTGGACCTGCCGCTGTCCCCTCCACACCCCCGGTCTAATCTGTCGAGACCCGTTCAGGAGCGAATCCTGTGCCCCTGTCGTCATGACATCGCATTCGTTAGAGACACTTTTGTCCGCCGCCATGAATAATCTGGCGCATCCCCAGCGCAAGGTCGCTGCCGGAGATGAAAGGGATAGTACATAGTCTAGTCGAGTTTAAGCGAAGTTCCGCTGAATCCTTAGATCATTCGTGCCGCGCGGTGGCATCACATCCACTTTGGCCAAATATTCCCTGTCCCAATTGAGCTGTGGCCGTTTGATCAGAGCGCAATGACGCTGTAGATGCGATGTTATATATACTCGCTTCCCTCTCGTCTTCCTCTTGTTTACTTTTCTGTTTCTCATCCAATTCCAAACCATCTCCTCTAAATCCTCATTCTCCTTTATCCTTAGTTCATCGGTCCTCCCTTCGGCGGGTGTGTCCTTAGAAACTCTACCTACCTTTTTCTATAGTTGCCGTGACATAATCTATAGCACAGCCCACCATCTTGGTTAAGGCCACCTTGAACACGTTCAACATGCCATCAACTGCCCCTGTCATAAGGCCCAAGAGCCACCCCATTAACGCTCACAAGGAGGAAGCACCAATCAGCTATGACATCAACATTCCTTACGTGGACGTGAACAAGCAAACCACCGTCAGAACCAGATACCCCGAATATCTGCCGACATGGGACAAAGTGTGGTTCGATCCACTGCCCCCATTCAACTACGACGATCCCGCGCTGCGCGTAAAGGATAGGTCCAAGCCTAACCTCTTGACTCCCGAAGCTAAAGTGACCGAAATCCAGCCGAGGATCGGCAGTATCATTGAAGGCGTCCAGTTGAGCCAGCTCTCTGACGCCGCGAAGGATGAGCTCGCCCTGCTGGTTTCTGAGCGCAAGGTGGTCGCATTCCCTGAGCAGGATCTGATTGACGCCGGGCCCGCCGCGCAGGAAGAGTTCATGCGCTACTTCGGTAAACCGAACTATCAACCTGTGTCCGGAACGGTGCGCAACCACCCCGGTTTCCACATCATTCATCGGGATGGCAACCAAGAGGAGATCTCGCGGTTCCTCGAGCAGCGCACAACCACCACTCTCTGGCATCAGGACGTGAGCTACGAAATCCAACCCCCCGGCTACGTGATGCTGGGTCTCCTGGAAGGACCAGAAGTAGGAGGTGATACCGTTTTCTCTGCCACCGATATGGCCTATAAGTACGCTTGAATAAACCCATCCCCCCGTGGACAGCCCCAAGGAAACTAACCAGAAAATCCTAGACGTCTCTCGCCGACTCTGTGCTCATGGCTCGACACTCTCCGGGCTGTCCACTCCTCCGCCAAAATGATCAACCACGCCCGTTTGACAGGCAGCCTCGTGCGCAAAGACCCCGTAGACACCGTCCACCCGCTGGTCCGGGTCCACCCCGTAACAGGCGAAAAATGCCTCTTCGTCAACGGAGAATTCATCACCAAGATCCAAGGTCTCAAGGAACCCGAGCAGCGCTGGCTCATTGACTTCCTCATGAACCACATCGTCACCGGCCACGACTTCCAGGCCAGAGTCCGATGGCAACCGAAGACAATCGTCATCTTCGACAACCGCTCAACTACCCGTACGTCCCCTTAAACCCCAATTTGGCCCCCATCAAAAGCACCCAAAAAAAAATAAAAAAAAAATAAAAAAAATTTAAAAGTGAAAATTACCAAAAAACTAACAATACATGCAGACTCAGCAATAGTCGACTACCTAGATGACGACTACGGCGCAAAGCTCCGCCACATCTTCCGCCTAACCGCCTTAGGGGAGAAGCCAATCCCTGTCTACGACCAATTCGAGTAAAAAACGAAAGAACCCCAGAAAAAAGAAAAAAACGATCAACAAGAAGCACGTCATCTTACAATTTACTCATCACCTTTTTTTGATTCCCGGGCGTCGGAGTGCAAAAACAAAACCATCGAGCGTCAAGCGAGCGTCGTCACCTTACTTCTGCTTCATTCCGGGGATTTTTTATTGGGAAAGGGAGTGCAAAATCGTTGAGCCATTTTTTTTTCTTTCTTTTTCTTCCCTCTTCAGAGGATAATGCTGTATATGCCTGGCTCTGAACCTTTCTACCTTTTTTTTTTCCTTCTTAATTGTTTGGGATACCTATCTGTGTTTGTTTGGTTGGTTGGTTTATAGACGGTTGCGATGTTTTTTTGATTTAATTTTGATCTGTTTTTGCTGTTTCTCGATGTATCTCGCTCGGATACTGGATAATACACCAATATATAATCAGGATAAACCTCTGTCACTCTCCTTTATTATTTTGTACCGATTTTTTCATCCTTCTTAACGTACAATCATTCAATTCGACTCTCAAATTGAACGGATGATTCAGATGCACATGACATATACCTACCTACCCAGCACAGCCAAAAACCTAAGAACCAACAACAACAAAAAACCGTAAAACGCCATTTGGCTAGCTAGTACAATGGAATCAACGCACACATGAGATAATGAACGATAACAATAAAAAAAAAAGGTAGAATTTCTTTTTATCGACGCTACATGCTTGCAATACCCTGAAATTACCGCAATATATCTTCAATTCTTGCCCTGAGCTCATTAGCCAATTGCATCTGTTCCGGAGGAATATTGCCGCCCTGTTGTAACAGAAGCAGAGTTTCCGTGATGCGCTCTGCAACTACATCGCTGCCGAAGACGGTTCCGCCCAGTCGGACGGTGTCGTGGAACCAGTGCTCGATGAGGTAAAGGAGGTCCTTAGCAATGTATTTCCGGTTGGTGCCGTGGAAGGGAGCCTCATCGGTGTAGTACATGGATTCGAGGACGGCGTAGATGGTTTCGTGCGTAACTCCTAGGTCGAGGAAGAGGTCAACGACCCAGGTTGCCGGCCCAACGCCCCGCTGGTGCTCCAGCGAATAGCGCTCGATCATGGGTAGAAGACTGGGAATTGGGAACACTGTCTCGGACATACGCAATCGGCTTCCGAGACTGCGCACCTTGTCGATGACGGCTTCGTAAGGCTGAGGTTCTCCTTTCTCGACGGTCTCGTCGTGCAGATCTTGCAGCAGGTGCTGCCATGTGGACCGGATATCTGCCGGGTTCCGGTGATCGGCTAAGAAGAAGATTTGCAAGCAAACGTCGTAATAGCTTGCGGGGTCGGCATATTGGTTGAACAACTAAAACATGTCAGCAAAAGGAAACATCATCTACATGAGGACGGTGTACACCAACCGTGCTAATATCCATGATGGGTCCGTCAACATCCGAAAGCACCTGCGTCCTGCGCTCCGGGGCTAGTCGTCTATCATCCTTCAGACGCTGCAACAGATCGTCTTGAATGTTCGCAAGATCAATCAGATTCGAAATATCCTGCAGCAATCGCTGGCGCGATTGACGGCCCACATCCGGTGTGAATGTTGAGGCGTTGGCCCTGGCACGACCCAAGTACTCAATTCTGCGAGCAAGAGGCAGGGTGAACGCGCTCTGTGCAAGGTGGAACTGAACTTTGGCGGCTTCGAAAAAGCGTTCTGATTGAGCATAGTACCTCCATAGGAGGTCCGCATGCGAAAGGTCATCCGCCGATTTGCGCTCAAGATAGGTGACCACAAATGCGGAGTTCGTCTGCAGCAAGCGATCGCTCCAGCCCTGCTCTAAATACCAGTCATATAAGCTAGTCAAGAACACCTCGTCGATGGAATCGGTAATAACGCCGTAGGCTTCATTCTTGCGCTTGGCAATGAGAGTGAGTTGTCCGTCGATAACACCCGGATCGTTAGCTGCAAGATTATCCACAGCAATGATAACCTTAAAAATGAGATCGTAACACTGTTTTCTGAAATAGAAGTAGTCACTTCGAGAATCCTACGAGGAACGTTAGCGTCTGAGATAATTGACCACAGATTAAGATCCTTACATTTTCGGGGCGACTTTCCACGATCCACGAAAGGGCCATATTCGCCTTGTCCGAACGTGCGGCAACGTTGAGAGCAAGTTGAATCGCACCCGCGAAGAATTGATTAGAGATGAAGTTTTCTATCGCGGAAACCAGGTAATCCATCGGTAAACTCTCAGACACCTGTTGGAAAAGATGGAGACTTTCATTGAGCAAATTGCGGCCCAATTCCGAGTTGGCACCGGCTTCTGTCGCTCTCTTGAGTAGCTCCTGAGCCTTAAAGATGACCACATCCTCAGCACTGCAGAAGCTACCGCAGCGCCGCCGTAAGGCATCGGCCACTGTTTCAACGTTGGATCCTTTGGCAATGTTTCTGTTCACGATGCCCTTAACTAGCTCCTTCGCGATATCATGTCCCTTGCTGGTGCTGAAGAGCTCCTCGAAGGTAAGCTTCATGAACCGCTGTTTCGATTCATCTGGCAATGTTGCGACGATCTCGTCAACCCGCTCATCAAAGAGAACCAATACGAAGGAAATGCCTTCGATCGTGTGAGATACTAGCTGGACAAGGGAGTGCAATGCTCGATGTTCCGCTTGAAGCGCAGTTTCTTCCTGCTTGGTTGAAACACGCGCCAGAGCCTCCGGGCCACTTAGTCCCTCAATGAAGCTCTTGTTGGCTTTGAAGAATTCCTGCAAAGCCGACAGATCTCGTTGAACAGTTTGCAATTTGGCAGATGAGACAGAGGGCAAGATGGCTTGTGCCCCGTTAGGGGCGGTAGCAACCCTAGCAATCTCTTTCCTCCAAATAGAGCGTAGGAGCCTTGAAATATAGAGAGCAATACCGGCGTGCCGGGGAGAGGGAACAACGGCGTCGATCGCCGGCGTTGAACTGTCAGCTACAGCATTTTCGTTCAATGTCGGTCTGCCACCATACTCGACAAAGACCTTGCGCGCGAATTCCAGTACATGGGGGTCGTTAATCTGAGTCAGGCGAGAATCCGGAGAAATCTCCACACCTTGGCCGCATGCCACGGCGAGCGCAGTTGCAAGGGTCTCACTCCGACCATAAGTGCGAATAAAGTTCTTTACTTCACCTTCCAAGCCCTCATCGCCGTCACCACCGCCACGAACCAGAGCTGCAAACATGTCAACAAGGCGTCGGCGACGGATGATGTGAATACCAGTATTCGTCAAAATGGCGATTTCGGCTGCCGGGTTGTCGAATTGAACCGCAAGCTCGTTACCAAACCCACCAGTAATTGTCGAAGCTGCGGTAGATGGAGAGCAAAGGCCAACATCCTCCGCTCTGCTGCCCAGAGAAAGCCAGATGGCTGTTTCGGCAGCCTTGCCGGGAATCATATTCTCTTGGGAACGAGCCACGCGCCCTGAGTCAGGAGAAGAGAGAAAGAGAGTGTCCGTCTTTTGTGTAGGATCCTTGCATGTGAAGCAAAAGAAGTACCCAGGTGGGTATCGAACAGTGAATCTGGTAGGATCCAAAGAATGTATTGGGACTTTTGCGACAGATGGTTGGAACCGGCCCTGGCCCTGGAAGCCCGCACTCATTGGGCTGGCGGGAGTGTTATCAAAGGGAGGGGTCTTCACGTGGTGAGCCTGCATGCTCGTAGGTGCATTGGTGCCGTTTGGTGCCGGCGACCAGCTATATGAGCCAGTCGCACTTAGATAGATCCGGTATCCTGTGGCGGTGGTGGCCATCAGATGATATCTCGACGCCTCAGCAGCCGGAATGGGGCTGATGGACACGATCGGGACCTTAGGGTTCAAAGTCTCGTTCGATGCAATGATGTGTCCGATATTGGCGTAAATGTCCGAAGCAGGTTTAGTGATAGCTAGAACAAGGGTGCCATCGGGCTTCATGTGAAAGACTCTAATAGTGGACGAGGACGACAATGTATAAAGGAGTCTTCTGCTGTCGTCAACCTCCATCTGCTCTACGTTCTCGAACACCTTATGAGTGAAGCTCGAGAAACTTAAACTAGGAGTGAGGGCTGCCAGGCGAGAGCTGGTGTGATTGACTTTCGAGCACCGTCCTTGAAACCACTTTTCCTCTTGCTGATATGTGAACTCGTAGACATCGTTGTCGGAAGAACCACCGAAGAATATACGTCCTGTCGCTTCCGACGACGCGATAACGTGGATGTCTAGGCCACGAATCGGTGTAGACATGCCCGTTTGATATAATGTCACTTGCTTCGCGCCTCCAACTGCCGTTTCGCAACCCATGCCGAGTAAAATGATGTCTGCGGTTGTTGATACGACAAGCAAATGGGTGATTGACGGCAAGAACACACCCGGACGGGGTTTGGCCAGTTTGACGGCATTGATACTGTTCGGTTGTTCTTCGAAGCCTACCAGCTGAGGATTCGGATGCGTGTAATCCCAGATGTAGAGAGCGTTGTCAATGGCAACCCACGCGTGATTCAGCTCTGCGAAAAGACCCATGCTCGTGGAGACCTGCGCCCGATTGTACTGATCGAAAATCTGATCGGGGATGTTATACATCTTCACTTTCTGGAAGGGAGCCCATGAAGTTGAGACTGGAATGTCATAGTCGGACGAGAATCCTTCTACACAAGGGGTCAACCATATTCCATGTCGGTCAGAGATCCTCATTCACTTACGAGAAAGGTAGCTGTCTAAGTCCGGGTAGCGGGCTTCTTGTATGAGTGTATCGTTGACAGTTCGAGCCGCGCGCTCCTCCGTGCTCAAGGTCTGACTCTTTGACTCCGAGGCGGCTGGAGGAAGCTTTGGGAGCGAAGCTGGTGAGGGTTGCTCTGCGGGGGCAGGAGCTGGCTTCGGGGAGAAAACCGGAGCATTCGCAACATTGTTGGGGCCAGGAGTCTGAAAGAAGGCGCCGGGTAATGGTCTCTGAGGTGTGAGAGCTGGATGGAGATTTGGATAGGACATGTCTGCTGTCTTCTAGCTGGTGTAAGTGCGTTTATTGGGGAAGAACCGTCGCGCCCCCCGGCGAGGTAAACTCGTTCAGCGCAGGGAAGGATAAGAAAGTTGAATTGGTATAAGGGAAGAAGAAGGAAGCCGGGGAGAATTCAAAGTCAGGGAGAGTTGGAGGAAGAAACCATCAATGAAAGTGTGTGGTGTTCTTCCAGAGGCAAACAAGATTATTCCGACCGAATAACAATCAAATCAAGACAATCCGTGAGAGAGAAACAAAATTGTGCACGGACCCGAAGATCGTGACCTTACTCGAAGGAGCTCTCCGCCTTTTGGCTTTTCTGTCCCCGACAATGAATGATTTATTGTTTTCTAGTTTCTCAATTGCGGTTCAATCCTCTAATTTGTTACATTCACTTGTTAGCTAAAGCAATTGTGTTTATTGATCTGCAAATCGATATATTTTTCTTGTGTTGGACTAGAACAGCATCACATAATGTTTCGCGCTCAGAGATTCACTGCTCAGCTCAGTCTGCGCTCAGTACGATGGAACTCATCCAGCAGCTCATCTACGCCGCCATTGATGGCTAAAATTAGGTCCGACCTCAAGGTTGCTATGCGGGCCAAAGACACAGCGAAGTATATGAAGTTCCAGCTCTAATGACGCTTTGGGAGCACGAAAACTGACGCTTTAATGCTTGTCCAGGCTGAACGTTTTACGCGCCATCATTTCCGAAACGAACAATGCGGCGAAAACTTCGTCTCCGATCCAAACTGATCTGCAACTTTTGTCGTTGATTCGGAAGCGCATGGCAGGCGCAAAAGAGGCGGCGCAACAATTTGCAGATGCCGAGCGGCCCGACCTCAAAGAGTCCGAGGAGAAAAACGTGACGATCCTGGAGGAGTATGCAAGCCAGGTAGAGACAATGAGTCTTGATGATGTCAAGCAAGTGGTGTCACAAGAGACCTCGAAGTTGAAGGAGGCGGGCCAAAAGGTTGAGATCGGAACGCTACTCAAATCACTCTTTGCTCCTGGTGGTGCGTTGGACGGCAAGCCCGCCGAAAGAGCGGAAGTTGCCAAGATTGCCAAAGAAGCCGTCGCAGCCGCTTAAAGAAATGAGAACTAAAGAAATGAGAACTAAAGAATGTGTATATTAGCTATTGTATAATGGTAAATCAATTCCCACTCCAGTGATGACATGCAACCACGCTCAAGCCACTGTGAAGCGCATTGCCCTACTGATGGAGTCAGATTGAGCTTTAAGCTTGCGTATATCGCCGATCATTATATCCATACAAACTGCGTAAACCCGAAGGCGGAATAAATTCGCCAAAGGCAAATCTGGCCGAAAGGTAAATAACATTAAACGTAAAAAGCCGGGTTGAAAAAATTTCTCCAGCGCCAAATTGTATGCAAGAAACTCCAGTGATCCCATAGAATATCATACCAGGTATCCCCATTGGTTATGTCCCCCAAACTCCATATCCGTCACAAAGCCGACCGACTGGATACATCGGACCATTCCAGCTTCATGGCAAATCAAGAGTAGAATAAGGTGATGCCACCAAGAGCAGTCGCGAACACACCAGCCCATAGCCACCGGTCAGGGTTCATGATCTCCTCCATTCTGACCAAATTCCTCACGCTGGATGATCGGTCCGTATCTCTGGCGAAGTGACGTTTGCTCTTCCCAGTTGCAGACACGGGGTTCAAGGTCGTTGTGGGCAACATCTGCGGTGGACTGTATACCAGGTACATCGGGTGCATAGGCGAGTCATCGAAACTTTTCAGGTCGAGGCGTCGAACGCCGTGATAAGGGTCCACGGAAACTTGGAAAGACTGTGATGGGATTAGCAAGGGCGGCACGTAAAGGTATGGTAATGACGGCATACATTGAACGTCTCTGTCTGGTTGTATCTTGTATATGCCCCCTTCATTGATGAGCAGGGATCTGAGAGCAGCTGGCGACCATCCACAGCAATAGGAGTTAATTCAAGGGTTCCGTCGCTGTTCACGACGAACTTGCCATGTTGCCACTGCATAATACCTTTGGGACAAGAGGGATCCGCAGCTGTTCATATTCGAAATGTTAAAAGGTAGGAGGAGCACTAGGGGCGCGATATAAACTGACGATTGGCAATGGCGCGATAGTACGCCTCCTCGTAGTGCCCATCTTCCGTAAATGAGTAGGAAATACCAGTGAGGCTTGGTTCGAGTAATTTATCGTTTATTGGATCATAGAAGCCCTGTTAAGGAGAGGAAAGGTATATTAAAATCAAATGTGATACGTTGGACCTCGATAAATAAAGAAAGCGAGAGTTGGCGCAAAACATACCGGACCTGTCACCACTTTGCGGGACTTTGTTGACCAAGTACCCACGAGATCAGTTGTACTTCCAGCCGCAGCAGCTGTGGTAAGAAGACTAAGAGAAAGATATCCCGCAAACATCTTGATTGATCTGTTTTGTTTTAACAGAAATCCACTGAGGTTTGGGGAGGTGTATGTAGCAAGAAGGGGCATGGAATCCCAGGAAGGGTCCAATTCCAAGGCCCTTGTGTGGAGCAACAGGTATTCAGGCACAACCGTCGATCCAACCACGCCAAACGCCCTAAAAAAGCCACAGTGCCAAGCCACACCCGTGACACTATGTATTGATTAAATAACATAACCGCTAAAACAAAATGGACAAACATCGCCAAATTAGGAACTTTAGTAGTATCGAGTCGAAGTCGCATTACCACCAACATATACCTAAGCTCCACGGAACTGCAATTCATGCTTACGATTATACCATCAACTTCAAATACACAACCTGGTTCTCTCAAGGACCCTATCACTTTCTTGTAGTAATATGATGGCCGGTCTACAAACAGTTAAGAAAGATCTTCGCAGAAAGATGCGGGATGTTTTGCAGAAGATCCCCGCAGATTCCATCACCAATCAATGTCAGAGTCCTCGTCGCTTTTGGCTCATGATCGAAGGTGCTGACTGACAATCCACAGCTAGAGTCGCAACAAGCAGACTTTTCTCTCTTACTGAGTATCAGAATGCGAAAAGGATTGGAGTCTATTTGTCGATGCCGTCGGGAGAGCTGTCAACCACGGCCATCGTGCAGGATGCTTTAATGAACGGCAAAGAAGTCTTCATACCTTATATCCATAACGTGGAGCTATCATCGGCGCAGCAGAGGACGTCAATCATGGATATGTTAGCCCTGGAATCTATGGAAGAGTTTAATTCTCTCACACCCGACAAATGGGGAATTCCATCTCTGGCGAAAACTCAAGTCGCAAAGAAGACAAACTGCTTCGGTGGGATAGGGGTTCCCTCCGCAGCATCTGAACTATCTACAAGTAAAGGAGAGCACGGCCTAGATTTGATTGTTATGCCGGGGATGGCCTTCGATCCAGACTTTAGAAGACTGGGACATGGTAAAGGGTATTATGATCATTTTCTGACTAGGTACTCGAAAGAGGTCGAGAGCAAGACAACGACGCCAAGAATGCCTTTACTTGGTAAGAGAAGCCTCCCAACATATAAAAAACCACAATTTTGATTCTTGCCTAACCTTCGCCCAGTTGCCCTCTCTCTCAAGGAGCAAATTCTACCTCCGACCGAACAAATCCCCGTTGCGAATCATGACTGGCCAGTAGATGTCCTCATCGTTGGCGACGATCGGTGCTTCGTCCGTCACCACTAATTTGTAGCCCAAAGAACAATTCCCTCTCGTGTCAGAACTCCGTGTATTTAATTGATGTGCAAGAGTGTCTTCCAGCGGTAACCCGTAAATAGACATGATTAAAGAGAAATAAATATCGTCGTAGCCTGGCAAATAGATTTTTGTTATTTTCTTCCGTATGCTGCCTGTATCCTTCTATGATCACTGGACGGCTTGAATGAGCGAGACGTTATCGCCCTTGAGCAGGATTTGGCCTAAGAACCACTTAGTTAGCACTGTACCTGAGAAGTGATAACAGAAATAAAACATATTTCCCCATACCCAGAGGCCTCCTCTTCTCTTCTTCGGTCTTTGTGGCCAACCGAACCTCTACTGCATCATCAATGACAAGATTCATGAACTCATCGAATCCCTAATCCAATCAGCCAAATAGTTCACGGGTTTCTCGTACAGGACTAAGTACCCTAATCTTTCCCTCTATCCGAAAAGCCAGCTGCTCATAAAGCCAAACCGAAACGGTAGAGCGTTGTTGGAGAAGCTTGAAAATGAAGTGAATCGGCGCAAGTAAGGTCTTGCGACCTCCACCGCCTCCACGACCGGCCATGATGATACGCAACAGGTAAAAGATGGGACGGATTTTAAAAAAGGAGAAGCGACCGGTAAACCGTGTTCGACAAACGTCGTGGTGCTTTCCGCGGATGTTGAAGGTGGTTCGTGTTGAGGTGAGGGAAGGAAGAAGAGGGAGAGAGAGAGCTTAACTTTTGGAACCCGCTTCGGGACTTGCTTTGCGGCTCGCTCAACTTTTCCCTTCGGGTTTGAGCAGTCACCACATCCCACTTCTACTACTACTAATTTATCACTACTGGTCACTCCCCGCCCCGATTTCCCTTTTATCCACCCCCTTGAATGATATTTCGTGCCCGGATCGCTCCTTTCACACCTTCTTTAGGGGTTATTTAATGAGTATTCATGACTGTATTCCATAGGTGTTGAGCCTCCGGCCTGGCTGACCCCTCATCTCCATCCGTTTCTTCTTCGCCTCAATCAAAACATACCCACGCTCAACCGACAATGGCCAGCAAGGAGGGAACCGCAGGACAGGCCTTTGGCCCTGTTCTAGCTGCGGTCGCTACAATGCAGGGAAATGTTTCTAGAACCGAGAAAACCCATGCCCATGAGTTTCTTGAGAAATTCCAGAAATCAGTCCGTTATCCCGACCCCCCACTCACCCCCCCTACTGCACACGACTCCACCTCAATCAGAATATGACTCTACTGACGCTCTTGGGATTACTCTATAGGTTGAAGCTTGGACAATTACCCATGAATTATTGCAGTCCCCCGACGTCCCCGTTGAGGCTAAGCTGTTCGCGGCGACCACGCTGAAGGGAAAGGTGAATCAATTTACGGCCGATGGAGAGTTTTCAGATTGCTGATTACAGTAGATCATGTTCGATCTGGACCAGCTGCCCGCAGAGTCCGTACACGCTCTAAGAGACTCGGTGATGAACCTCCTCGTGACCTTTGCGTCCGGTCCTCGTCCAATTCAGACACAGTTATGCGTATGTTTGGCGAGCCTCGCCATCCAGATGATCGAATGGAAAGATGTTCTCGCTACTGTCGGCTCGGCACTGGGAAGTAGCGCCGGTGACTGCGTGCTAGAGTTCTTGAAAATCCTCCCGGAAGAAGTTACAGAAGGTCGCAAAATCAATCTGAGTGTATGTCCGGCAGGCCGTAACCCAACTACCCACCCATCTATCACGCAATCGCCGGCAAATTTGCTTTGTACAGCCAATTGTTTAGACTCTAATCCTCACTAGGAAGACAACCTCATTCTCAGGACGAAAGAACTCCTGGAAGATAATGCGGAGCAAGTGATGCACCTCTTGATCCAATATGCTCAGTCATCACGTATGTACATACCTTTTGATGTCCTTGTCAACCCCTTCATTATCGCTAATACCCGTGTCAATCTTAGCATCTGCGTCTACCAACCCTCGTCTCCTGGACTGCATCACTTCATGGATGCGCGAGATCCCTTCTTCAAAGATCGTCGAGTCACCTCTGTTGGACGTCATTGTGAAGGCGCTGGATGATGATGTATCGTTTGAAGCTGCGGTAGAGAGCATTTGCACCTTGTACAGAGATACTCGAGAGGTGGATGAATCGCTATCCGTCATACAAACCTTGTACCCGCGCATAATGTCCCTCCGCCCAAAGATTGCCGAGGCGGCAGAAGCTGAGGATACGGATGCATTCAGAGGCATTACCAGACTCTTTGCGGAGGCTGGTGAGGCTTGGGTCGTGCTGATCGCGCGACTGCCATCTGATTTCCGAGGCCTTGTAGAGGCTGTTTTAGAATGCTGCGCACGAGACTGGGAGCGAGACGCCGTTTCGCTTACTTTCGTCTTCTGGTATGAATTGAAACAGTACGTCACATTGGAGAGGTACGCCGACGCGCGAGTAATCTTCAGCGACGTCTTTTCCAAGCTCGTGGATGTCATGGTCAAGCACCTCGAGTACCCTCGCCCAGAAGAAGGTGAGACAGATTTGTTCGGTGGAGATCGGGAACAAGAAGAAAAATTCCGTCACTATAGACACTCGATGGGAGATGTCCTCAAAGATTGCTGTGCGGTGATCGGAGTCACAGGATGTCTGTCCAAGTCTTATCAGCTGATCCAGCAGTGGATCTCCAACTACGCTTCGCAAGCTAGCGATAACCATGTTCCCAATTGGCAGGAACTTGAGGCACCCCTGTTCAGCTTGAGAGCTATGGGTCGTATGGTTGACCCTGAAGAGAGCCAGGTTCTCCCCCAGGTCATCCCTCTGATAGTGCAAATACCAAACCAAGAGAAGGTTCGATTCCAGGCCATTATGGCGCTAGCCCGGTATACGGAGTGGACCGCGCAACATCCAGAAACTCTTGAGGCACAGCTGAACTATGTCATTTCTGGGTTCCAGCACAGCTCCCCGGAAGTCGTTCAGGCTGCGGCCCTGGCGTTCAAATTTCTGGGCACCGATTGTCAAAAACTACTCGGCGGACACATCGCTCAACTTCACTCGTTCTATGAATCTGTCCTTGATAAGTTGAAGCCAGCGAGTCAGGAGGAAGTGACCGAGGGTGTTGCGGCTGTGGTTGCGGTACAGCCACTTGATAAGATCTATGAAACAATGAAGATGTTCTGCGACCCGATCATGGCCCGAATTATGAACTTGGCGAATAACGCGAAGGACGAGCAAGGCCAGCGGGCTGTCGCTGGTATGTTTCCAAGTCTATTTGAAAAAATTCCGATACTGACCGCATTGTCACAGACCATCTCCAGCTTATTACGATCTTCGTATTAGTGGTGAATCCGTATGTCTCCCCTCGTGAGGAAAACCCCGCTGTCAAATATTGCGGCGAGATCTTACCTATTATGACGACCATTGTAATGAACTTTACTTCATCTACTCCCATTTTGGAACGAGTGTGCCGTTGCTGGAGGAACATGATCATTTCCTACCGAACGGCCTTGACTCCATTACTGCCTACGCTAGCAGAGAGCCTTGCAAATGGATTCCAAGCGTCACGAGAAGGATGCTTCCTATGGGCCACGGATGCAGTTGTGCGAGAGTTTTCCGAAGGTGCTGAGTTCGTCGATCCTACTACAAGTCGTGCTGTCTTTCAGTTTTACGAGCAACAGGCAATCGCCTTCTTGCGTATTTTGAATGACTTGCCTCCAGAGAACTTGCCTGATGGTAGGTACCCGTTGTCCCATCTGTTCTTACCCCGCTGATCCTAATAATACTTCGCAGTGATTGAGGATTTCTATCGCCTCTCTTCGGATGCGGTTCGATACTACCCCAAGGAATGCATCACATCTTCTCTCTCTGTGCCGATCTTCTCCGCAGCTCTGAGCGCCCTTACTCTACAGCAGATCGACCCTCTCATGGCCACCTTGCATTACTATCATGACCTCTTTAGCTTTGCTTTCGAGAAGCCCGCAGTCTCGGAGTTTACCACCTCGAATGGGGAACCGTACTTGAATCCTCCAGAGATCCGCGAGGCAGTCAAGCAGTTGATTACCTCTCAAGGGCAAGTCCTTTCGCAGCGAATCTTGACAGGAATGTTGTTCTCGTTCCCTGCAGAATGTTTCCCAGATGCGTCCGGAGTAATGATGTCACTTTTCGACCTGATGCCACAAGAAGCCGGAGCTTGGCTACAAACTACTCTTCAGATGTTGCCAGCGGGTATGATGAAGGCAGGCGAGGCCGAGCGGTTACTGAAGGGAATAGCAGACCGGGTACAATCAGGCGAAATTCGCAAGATCCGTGCACTTCTACAAGGTAACACCACCTAAACCTATATTCTTTTGTCTTCCTTTTCTTGTGTTGCATCTCCTGGATTCCCGATAGCTAACAACTGCAGACTTTACGACTTCGTACCGGCGACGAAATGTGGCACCACGCGAAGGTTTGGGCCGGTTGGAGGCCACCCGGTTCCGGTTCAGCGGGTAGATGCTTCAAGAGCCTAGTGCTGAGTAAGTCAGGTCCAACAGCTGAGGAGATGGGAACTGGGCGATTTCCACCACCCACCTATGCTTAGCCCCTGTGGCGGATTGGGGAAATATGCCAACTCATACAAAATTTGTCGCACCCCATGGGATCAGCAAGCAATACAATACAGTACACGAAGCGTTGAGAACCAACCCCCGACTGAGATTTTACAAACCATATTGTGTTCCCAGTACCTCCCTATCAAGGTTGTCCGTTTCTCCCGTGGTCCCTTCACACGACGGATGATTTTCGCGGCCACTGGGTCTGGGGTAGCGATACTGTCGCGTTAGCCACTTTGTAATAAATCAGTACGATATTTTAGAAATGGGAGAGATAGACATGGATTGACTTGCGATCATGAAAAATACTAGATATGTTTTAGGTCCGCCAATCACATTACTCAATATAGCTCATTTCATCGTGCGATTTATTTGAAGAGCTATATATTTGGTATCCGGGGTGGCCTCTTCTTCGCCACCATTTGAAACCATCGACACGATATTCATCATCTCCTACACATCATGAGACCACCATATTCAAGTCAATCTCACCCTTTGGACTAGTGCTACAACTAGCTCCAGATCTTACTATTAAACTACCCTGTCTGTCTCGCTTTATTTCTCGCTTTTAGAGGGCACGAGCTCGAGAAGCTGGGCTCATCATGTGTGTATATAAGAAGGTCGTCAAGAAGGTGCTATGATTGTAGAATGTCCAAGAACTTTATACAAGATCTGCTATTGTATAAAGTATGAAACTAAAAGTGATTATCGTAGATTATCATGTTAAGCAAGATCCAGTCCCGGCTACGGCTACGGCTCCTCTTCCCAGTAGCCTATGCTTCCCCTCAGGCCCCTATTGATCCCAGATTTATGCTGCTCAGAAACACCGCGAACCTCTGGTCCCACGGCACTACTTTCTGCTTTTCGGTTACTAACTAGTAGAAGAATACCATAAATTGGTGGACCACCGCGAACGTTCCTACCTAATCTGCCGCCATTAGTCCGGCAAATGAGCAGGACGTAGTCGCAGCCGTATGTATGTTCGAAGGTAAAGTGGATTATATTATATGTTGACATATTCTTGTAACGTATCCAAATTGCGTCCAGGTTGGGAAGACACTATCGGTTTAGGTCTACGCACGGGAATGCAGGGTCTCCACAATTTTTGGCAACGGGCAACTTTGCGCGAGGTACTAAATTAGGGTAACAGTACTCAGTATGTACAATATCTGTCTCTGTCATCTTCGACCTTGGCAACTTTCTGTGAGACGGCCAGAAACCACTTTACCTGGAGATGAACGGAAGGGAGGCCAACACTCCATTCTGGTTCTGACTGGATGGGCAAACGAGTATGGCGGCCCTTGGCCTACTTTTCTCTCATTTCGACTGCCTTGTTCTATTCACTCGACGGCACTATCGTAAGAAACTACCCCTACCTTGAGGCCGAATTTTGGCAGATACTCACCAAGAGTGGGTGGAAGATATTCAACCTTCCACTATCGAGTCACTCGGGGAGATTGAAAAGTTGGTATCAGCAAGATCATCCTGGGCCCAGACAGCTTGGATCATTTTTCTCACTCAGAAAAGGGATCGCGAAGAAGCCATCTTCTCAGCCCGAGCGACCATATCGAGGACGGTACAACTCTCGCCATCAGTTCGTGCTTTGCAGCCCAAGATAACCAAGGGGAATTTATCTCTCATAAGCGCCGAGCCGATGGAATATAGTGAAAGCTGTTTCGATCCGTTAGCCGGTTTCGGCTGCTGGCTCGAGCAGGTTTCTGGATGCCCGGTTAAGGTATACCAGTATAGCTGGTTGGAACAAACCCACGACCATCATCGTACTGGGACTGTATTTGAGTGAAGTTCCGATGTGGGAATAGTTTTTATCCTCCATGCGAGGATCCTTAAGAAGATTTTGTAATCACTGAGGTCTTCTGCGGATATTGTGCTGAAAACCTCTAATAGGAGGCTTAGAGTAGTGGATGAGGGAGCTAACAGAATTCAGTCGGTAGCTCTTCGCCTACAAAGGATACGGATAGGTCTTGTGTATGAACAAACCTCTGCGAAACCGTCCGCCGGAGACGACTGGGTCTTGGATGTTTGCCGACGCCAGTGTAAGAGACCAAAACGTGATAGCACATCATGGTAGTACACGCAATCCAGCAAGGTATTGAAATCGCTGCCTTGCGCAAGCTTGCTCCAGGGAGGAGACTTCTATGACGCTTTTGACACCTCTGATGTACCACCTCCATTGGCCTGAGGTGCAGGATGCCTGGTGGATCTATGCAGACAAGCGTGTCAACATGACACGTAGGTTATAGGGGACTGAATTCACATACTAACCTCAAATGAACATAAGAGCATCCCCGCAGCAATATGTTGAGCTACTCTTCTGTTTCGCTGATGTTGCTCTTTGAGGTGGCCACGAGGGCTCTAAGCGCGGAAGTCTTCAGTTCTACTGCCTACGGCTGCAGTCCGTCGCGACGTAGAGACGGCAGAGCAAGCAAAGACCGTAGCACTGCGGTGGCAGAAGGTGGGTCATTTGCGAGAGCCATGCGCATGAGGATGGTACACACATCCGTAGGCTTATGACCGTAGAGAACGGGAGGCGGTGCATTGGACTAGATTTGATCAGTTTCGCGGGCTTCTTAAGATTAAAGTGTGTATAACACTAACAGTATTGTAGCAGGTCAGCCTCTATCTGAAGCGGGTTATAGGGCATAGGCAAACGTAGGACTAGCCATCTTGATCCTGTACCGTGTTAGTCTGTCTGCACTCTTGCCCGCCGCAAGGTCGTACTGCTTGACCCTGAACCTGACAAGTAGTTCTGCATTTTCTGGGCTTTGTTCATTATAGGGCTTCTGCTATTATTTATCGTGGGGATGTTTCTGCCAGAGACCGCGCGCAGTCTGGTGGGAAAAGGCAGTGACCACGGTAAAATCAGCGCGTGGCAGGAAAGATAGTGGAATTCGTTCTGCAGGAAACAAAAGGGAGGACATGAGCAAAAGGGCTTTTTAGCCTGGGCGAAACAGGATGTCTGGGCAAAGCTCTCTTCCCGTATATGTTTTACTCCCGTTCAGACCATCTTCTTCCCAGGCGCGTTTCTATGTCTGTGGATGCACGGGTTCTTTCTACGCCGTTGACTATATGCTCAACGCAGCCGCCTCTGACATTTACAAGGACATTTACAAGAATGTCTATGGCTTCAAAGTGTTATTGACCGGTCTCTGCAACCTTCCTCGAAGGGCAGGAATTATCACCGACGGCTACTGCAACGGCCGCATGACGGAGCACAACTACAAAGTCGTTGCCCGGAAACACAACTGGCCAATTGATAGGGTAGCCGGCGACGACCTGTACGATTTTCCAATTGACTTGCTGGCTGCCGCGGCAGCCATTACCTGCTCGTTATATCGACTGCAACGCTACTTGCTTATGGTTGGACTGTGGATTGGCATGGCCACTTTTCAATCATTTTTATTCTCAATTTATTTAGGGGGGTTGGAGTACTTGTTTCCACACAGCTAACAGTCCTTACTGCGAGCATTGTGAGATGTGCAATGGCTGTAACGGGGGTCAGCATTCTTGACCCTCTCCTTGGCGCCGCAGGGCTCGGATGGTGTTTTACTGCCCTTGGAATTTGGAGTGGGGTTTGTGGTGCTGCGGCTGTGTAGTGCATGAGGAGGAATCGTATGAGATGGAGACAACGAAGGCAAGAAGATTCATGACTCGTGCGTAGTATTCCCTGATTGGAATATCAACACAGAACTTCTGGGACCTGGATGTATAAGGAAACTGCCACACAAGGTTGGCTTCATGGGCAGCCGACCCAACGTAGCGATGCTAGTAGAATGGACTTACTTAAATCCAATCTTTAACTCTAACTCGGATCTTGTTCAAGGCTCGTATCAATTTTACAGTCACAGCAAAGGCCTGCTTAGCGTTTTATGTAATCAGTTTCTCGAAGGGCGCATCGAGAGAGGAGCTCCTCCGCCAACACTTAACGGGGTTTGATTGCTCATCTTTTGTAGGCTTGCAAGAAGAGTTATTGGCTCACGGAGCGATATTCGTCAATCGTCTTTTATGCTTTAATTGGAGAGGCAATATATATCAAATGTTTTGGTTACAAACTAGCGTAGTCTGTTGCCACTCATAGCACTACACTGCAAGCCATTTCTTTATAACGTGGCTATGTTTAACCGACGAACAATGGTATAACAGTCTTAATCCTGAGCCATGTGCAACTCCCCCAATTAGCTTGCGCAGTCATTGTCGTTATAAGGGGGCTTGGACGAGGGAGATAACGACCAGTCACTTCCGTTTCCCTTGATGCACTAGTGTTGATGGTGTATTAGTGACAATGCCTTCGATATCTTGTCCGGGTTTGGTTTGCTAGTCGGCGCGCAATGTTCAAATAAGATCTCTGTTCACTGGGGGATTACCACTAAAGCTAGAAAATACCAATTGACAAGCTCTACTTATGGTACTGTCATAGGCTATCTCCTCTCAGTTTGACACTCTCTAACGTATGGAACCAAAGGAACGACTGCATATTAGCCAAGACTCTTATTATACTTACATGTATAAAGCTGCAACGTATTTTGGGTTTGTTAAGTTTAGTTCCTTTGCTGCTTTGTCGTCGCCCTATTCGCCCTCTTCACCCAAAGCTCAACTGACGCCTATTGTTCCCTGTCCTTTTACGGGCTGGCATGCCTCCACCTCACGGGCGCTAAGCATTTCTGTCTTTTACCTTCCATATATGGCTACAAGTAACTGCTTGGTTACCCCTAACTTGGCTTGACTCCTTTGTTATTGAGTTCTTAGAACACCTGGCTGTGGTATGGAGTACTCCCTACTACATCCCCACTCTTCAGCTGAGCTGTTTCGCGGCGATAAATTGCCTTTTGAAGATCATGCCCATTCTTACATCTGGCAGGGTTTATCCAGGGATTTTGGTACCTCAGCTGGTCAGAAAGGAAACAAAAGCGTGATAGCTACAAAAATTTGAGCTGCCCCAGCAGAACATGACTACAACCGGATGGGAAATTATCATTAGTGGCTATCTATACATGTACTAACTCCCTTACAACTTGGAACTGTCCTTGTTCTGCACATTAGTCCATTCTTTGACTTCGTGGAAGTCCATAACGCGGTTCGGCCCTCCAAAACGCCCTAGGGTGTCCTTCCAATTTCTATCAACAGCAATGTCTGGGCTCCACCTGGTAAGTTGGTGGACTTTCTCTGGAACTTTGCCTTCAATGGCATCAACAATGAGGTTACCGATTGATGGAAGGTATTTGAACCCTGAATGAATTACTGATTAGCATCTGTAAGCACAAGATCGATCTAGTACAAGTACTTACCCCGTCCGGAAGCACCACAGCCCAAGATAAGGGAGGGGTGTTCAGGGTGGCGGTCAATGAGGAATTCACGATTCGCGGTGTCAGCACACCAGCAAACACGTGCAAAGCTGAATGGGCGATCGGCCAATTGAGGCATGGTCTCTGACAGGAGGGCTCTGACCCTGGCCTCGGACGCTTTGGGAATCTGTGTCTTCTCAAAGGGAATGCTCATGAGGTGGCCGTCGGCAGATTTAACCATGTTCGTGTATCCCGGATGCTCATCGCAGATCTTGATTTCACCATGCTCTGCATCGGGCTCGAAGAAAAACCCTTTCTCAATGTTGAAAATGACGGGCATATTCTTGTAAAGAGCACGCTCTTCGGGCTTCAGCTGGATATGGGCCAGAGTCCACGCTGTTGGGCGGAGCTGATCCTTGAAATCCAAGAATTGGGCCGCACTTGCGCCAGCACAGAGTACCGTTTGCTCGGCACGCCAGATCTTTCCATCTGCCGTCACGGCACCCTTAACGTCGTTGTTCTCGAAAATAAGAGTGATGACTCTTCCTTCGGTGCCTGTTACAAATTTGGCGCCGAGTCTCTGTGCTTCGCGTATAGCAGCCACGAGGGCGTCTCGGGCATGGGCCCAACCTGCGTTCGAATGGATGTGATAGCCTCTCCATCCGGGAAAATCGCCCTTCAAAACAGCCGGGGCCAGCTGGCGGAAGTGTTCAGGTTTGGTGACTTCGGAGAGATCGGGTTCTTCTTCTGGTCGTACTCGGATCCCCAAGCGATCTAGTCCGACGCGACTGCAGGCTGACATTACGACGCCGGTGTCATGGTAGTGTGGTTTGAACAGAGGATCAGTGGTCCAGCCTTTGAATGCCTCCTCTGCCAAAATTTCGTTAACTTCAATCTCATCCTTTTTGTTGCTGTATTGACCGGAGGAGATGATTTTGTTCACGTCATTTCCAGCTGAAATTGCCGAGGGGACTGAGTAAGGGTCTAGGACGGTGACGTTGGTGTATCCTCTGCGGCCAAGGTGAAGGGCAGTTGAGGCACCCCAGGTGCCTGCGCCGATGACCAAGATTGAGGATGATTTGGTGACAGTCATGGCTGCTACGTCTTCTGCTGCAATTGAATATGTTTTCCAGAGGACGGTTAAATAGATGGAATTCGGCCAAAAAGACCGTCACAATCAAGATGTGTTGGAAGTGATTTGGCGTGGGAAAAAAGTGTCGTTGTGAGTGCTGGATACCATTCTTTATACGATCGACGAAGGGCTCAGAATATGAATCATACGAGATGTTGCAATCTGTCCGACAGTTGGCATGGAAGGTCCACGCGATTTGAGCTTTTTGGAACAGCAAAGAAATTCTGATTGTTGACCGCCAACGATTAAAAGTATTGATTATCCAATGAGACTGGATAAGAGATTCCCCCGCTTGCACTGGCCAACCACGCGACAAACGGGGTTCTGGAACAACCACCACCATTTGGAAACCATTTTCCTGGTTTGTTTCTCGTCTGTTGTTGGCTTGACCTTCCATATGTTTGACCGACGTCGGCCAAAAAAAGTTTATCGGAGCGAAACCGAGAAACATCCCCCACTAAGAATTATGCACCATATTGATCAGAGGCAAAGATAGCACCGGCACTGATATGATAATTAGCCAAACCCCACACGAGATAGCGCTAACCCTTAGGAACGGTAGTGCACCTTGGCTAGTCTTGTTCAGGATAAGACTTCTGCAATTCGTCGGCTGTTGCCGTACCACCTTTCGCTTGGACCTTACCTTACTTTCATAATAGTCAACGATGCGTACTCTGATATCGGAATGGACCCGATTCTGGCGCCCGCTGACTCTTCCCCGCATTATGGTTCACGTTGTTTGTAATCGACGGGTCATTATCTGGGGAGGACCTTCCATCTGTCCTAATCTCTCTATCTTGCCGATTCTCTTGGGCTAAGTCCTTTTCTCGGCAACACAAGTCTGGGATGGACACGATCCTCGGGTAAAGCGATATGACTCTATATAGGGGAGGCAGTTGGCCACCCCGAAGACGGGATTCTTCAATGTTAAATCTCTCTATCGTGGCCATCTTTGCTTCTTGACCCATACATTTGTTTCAAACGAGAAACGTGGCTATTGCTTGCCGGACCGCACGCTCTCATGAGTCGATCACGGTCTCAGAGACTGCAGCATGCAGATGTCGAGGAATGCCCCCATGATCCAAGCTTGCAAGGTGATGGAGCCACCAAAAAACCCGTGACAGCCGAGGAGGCCTTGGAAATCGCCATTGGGGAAAGCCAGGACGTCGTATACACCATTGACTCGGACAACTCCCCTTACCTAGAGGTCCGCGCCAATGTACCCAATACTGATGACCCCACATTGCCTATAAACACCTTTCGAATGTGGTTTTTAGGGATTGTGTTTACCCTGGTATTTATTGAGCATAAACGCACACGGTGGTATTGTACTGACTTCTAGTGCAGATCGGTACTGGAGTGAACCAATTCTTCTCTATGCGATACCCCAGCGTAACAATTACTTCCCTGGTAGCGCAGCTTATCAGCTATCCCGTTGGATGCTTTTTTGCCAAGGCACTCCCTATCATGACGGTTCGAGTGTTTGGCCGGGAGATTTCTATCAACCCGGATCATCATTTTAATGTCAAAGAGCATGCCGTCATTACAATCATGTCAAATCTCAGTTTCAACCAATCTTGGGTAAGCGTGCAGTTGCACAGGTATGAAAAGTCTGGGATATTAATGCTGACAACCGACCAGGCTAGCGCTATCATTCAGGCACAGAAAGTGTATCTAGACATGCCGACTCCCGTGGGCTATCAGATCCTGCTGGCTTTGTCTATGCAGATGTTTGGCCTCGGTCTTGCCGGGCTATCGTACAGGTACATTATAGAGCCGCCTCACATGGTAAGTAGAAACTGGCCATATTTAATGAACCCGTTCAGCTAACCTCTGGTCAGATTTGGCCTTCTACCTTGGCCAACGCGGCTCTGTTTCAAACTTTACACAGTGGTGCCAACCCCATAGCTGACGGCTGGAGAGTCTCCCGGTATCGGTTCTTCATGTACGTCTTCATTGGCAGCTTCTGCTGGTACTGGCTCCCCGGGTATTTGTTTACCGGGTTAAGCACTTTTGCTTTCATTTGCTGGGCAGTTCCAAGTATGTTCTCCAAATAATGAAGGGCGTAATGGCCTACCTAACACAAATTTCAGACAACAAGGTGGTGAACAATCTGTTTGGGATGACGACTGGCCTCGGGTATATGCCCACCACGTTTGACTGGAGCCAGATTGCTTACAATACATCCCCCCTGACAATTCCATTCTGGGCGCAGGCAAATGTCTTTGCTGGTTGGTTTTGTATATACGCCGTCGTTGCACCGATTCTGTACTATACCAATACCTGGTATACAGCTCACCTTCCTCTGACCGGCTCTGACGCGTACGACAACACTGGCAACCTCTACAATACAACTCGCATTCTGAACGATCAAGGTGCAATTGATGCTGCCAAGTACCAGGAATACAGTCCAATTTTCTTACCCGTCACCTTTGCACTGAGCTATGGCGTCGGATTTGCTGTCCTGAGTTGTCTTCTGACGCATGTTGTCCTTCATCATACCAAAGATATCCTCAACACCTTCAGGGGCCAGAACAAGAAGGACATCCATGCCCGTCTACTTTCACGTTATTCTGACGTGCCGTGGTGGTGGTATGCAATTTTGACAGTAAGTACCGACTACTTTTACTATGGCAATTGTATAATTGATTAAAATAGGCTATCGTCGTAGCTGTTGCCATCATGGTTCAATATGTCTGGCGCACGGGGCTTCCCTTCTGGGGTCTATTCATTACCTTAGCCCTTGCCATAATATATGTGATCCCCGTCGGAACTGTCTATGCCGTGGCAAATCTGAACGCCAATGTCCTGACTGTATTGGGCGAGATTGTGTCTGGCTACCTGCTAAAGGGGAATCCATTGGTTCTTTTGATCTTCAAGGTTAGATTATTTCGTCCATCCTCGTGATTCTAACACTGATACCATGTCTAGTTCTACGCATACACTGGTCTTAGTCAAGCCATGTACTATGGTGCCGATATGAAAGTATGATTAGCGCTGAGCTCTCACCCTGCATGCCCTAGACTAATGTCTTTCCTTTCTAGCTCGGACTGTACATGAAGATTCCACGTCGAACTCTCTTTGTCGCGCAATTGATTGCCTGTATTCTCGGTACTCTAACTCAGAGTAAGTCCTGAGGGAATATCTCACCGTGAAGAGCGCCACTAATAGTTGCAACAGATGGTGTTCTGCTGTGGATGCTTGGACATGTCAAGGATGTATGCTCGAGCGATCAGCCTAACAACTTCACTTGTCCTCAAGGTCGAGTAAACTACAACAGTGCTGTATTTTGGGGAGGTAAGCATATAAAACTCAAAATACCTCAAGCACAAGTGACTGATACTTGCTGTAGCGATTGGGCCCGCACGGCTCTATAACATTGGACAGAGGTATTCCGGACTGTTGCATATGTTCTGGATCGGCGCATCACTCCCCATAATTACATACTTTCTTCGAAAGAAATTTCCCAATAACCGTTTTCTACATGCGGTCCACTGGCCAATATTTTTTGCTGGAACTGGAAATCTACCTCCAGCGGTATGTGAATCTCTAGCGGACGTTGGTCCTTTTCACTAACGTATGAGATACAGACTGGAATCAACTATTCTACCGCATTTGTGGTCAGCTTAGTTTTTAACAAGGTAAATTAACCTACGTGAAGAGAGCGTTATAAATTGTGGAATGGTCCTGCTAACAGGCGATAGATAATCAAAGGTCGCAAGCCGAACTGGTGGGCTAAGTACAACTATGTACTGTCTGCAGCTCTCGACTCCGGAGTCGCGGTCTCTGCTATCCTGATCTTCTTTGCATTGGTACTCCCGGGCGTCAGCCTTAGCTGGTGGGGAAACAATGTTAACAGCGGGACGGTTGACAGCAAAGGTACTCCTTGGATAGAGTTGGGGCAAAACAAGACATTTGGCGAGAAAATTTGGTCATGATAATTGTGGAAGAAGCAGTATTTATCACATCACTAGGTAACGTTTGATATGAATCAGGACATTTGTTTAAGTAAAACAAAAATATATTATATCCACGTTGGAGCCTCAGGCCGCAACAGAGACCTAGTGAAGGTCAACCTATCCAATGAGCGTGGGTTCCCCGCGGGGTGGCGACAAGGGTTCCTATTGGTGGATAGCAGAGCGGATACCACATGATTTCCACCTTTTGGCCTTATCAAGTGCAAGTCCGCTCCACCAAAACTTTCTCTTGACTCCTCGATAAGCATTGATCCCCCTGTCATAATAGACCCAGTCAAGATCTTCCTTATCTCCTCACTCTATCAGCCCACCTATCATAGCCTTTGACAAACGGCCATTGGTCTGCAACCAGCACGGAACATCAATTGCCACGAGCGTTCTCCGGCTTGTTGAATCGAAGCTTCAACTTCCATATCTGAGCCTACTCTTGCTCATCAACATATTGATGGCGCTAGGAGATTAAATCAAACCAGAAGGCGGGCCATGTAAAGTTTTCCCTATCGGATGCCGCGTAAAAAGGCTGCAGACCGCGTGGGTCCGGTCAAGACCCGAAGCCGTAGTGGCTGCAAAGAATGTCGCGCCAGTCGAGTTCGCTGCGACACACAAAAACCGGTCTGCACCCGGTGCCGGGATAAAGGCTTAGCTTGCTCAACGCAGCTGGTCTTGAAATGGGAGTCGGAGTTTGTGAGCCGAGGGCTTGCTTTTGGACGAGCCGGCATTTGGAGTAAGTCCGGCTCTCAGTCCAAGACACCGCCGCCTTCAGCTTCTCTTTCGCACGATGATCAAGAATGGTGCGATATTCCTGTCGTTGAGTCGTGGGGGTTTGTCAATAGCCGGATTTCGACATTCGAACAACCGGACCAAGTCAATGTTGCGTGTGATGAATTGAATGCTGTGGTGGTTCGCGACAAAGGGGGGAGAGGACTTGAAGTAAGACCAAGCTGGCCTGCCCTAGTAGATCTCTCCAACTATGAACCTATACTACAGCAGCTACCGCAACCCACGGCGTCTTTGTCATTATTTCCTAATGTCGCTGAACCAAACCAAGGACACCTCTTCGAGTACTATCTACGACAAGTGTGCCCCCGGACAACTGCTAGTTCGAAACTGTCGTCGCCATTTGCTTCGACTATTCTTCCGTTCTGTCTATCTGCATCGCCAATACTATTCAAGGCCATTCAAGCGCTGGGGGCATGCCATTGGTCTCGATTTGATTCCACCTACGGTGTCATTGGGCTCCATCTCAAATCCGAAGCGTTGAGAGGTCTCCGTCACCGACTCGCCACTGAAGGAATTTTGAGTTGCTCAACGGACCCTGAAATATTGGCTATCATGATGATGTTGTGTCTGTATGAGATTGTGGATAATTGTGACGAGCGCTGGACGATTCATCTGAAAGGCGCTAAGGAATTGATTCGCTTCAGAAGACAGCAAGTGACACTTTCAAAGTCCCATAGCAGCCGAAATCCGGTATCTGCCTTTGCGGAACTCTTCTTTGCTTTTCAAGACGTCATGGGCCGTACCGCTTGCGGCGAGGAAGTATTATTCGGGAGTGACTATTGGCAAGAGAACGAGCGCAACATTGATCTATGGATGGGCTGCAGCCCGGAACTTGTCTCCATTTTGTCTTCTATCACAGAACTGAGTCGAACAAGACGACAGCTTGCTTCGGATTCCGCCCGCGCGGCATTTTCACTGCGCGCAGCTTCCCTGGGACGCAAACTCGAGAATTTGGTACAGGAAATCAGCGAGGACGATGATAAAACTCTCCGGTCTGCCGCAGAGTTGAAACGCCTAGCTGCAGTTCTATACTTGCATTGCGCTCTATATGGGGCGTCACCATCTACACCATTGGTTGTAGGTTACGTTCGTAGAATTCTACGACTCGTGTCAGATTTACTCGATTCTGGATCATTGGTCAGTATGACATGGCCTCTCTTCGTGGCCGCGGTGGAACTCGATCCTATACAAGATGAGGTGTGGTCAAATGGCGAGACTGCGGTGCATGGTCGACCTCTTGTATTACGTGCATTGGCCGCGATGGCCGAATCGAGTGTATCAAACGTTGCGCGTACAAGAGCAGTCATTGTCAAGGTGTGGCAGGCCAGGGACAGTGACATACTGAAGGGGGCTTCCACTGATGCCTTGGATCATACGACGAGTTGTAATGATTGGGAATGGTATGTTGCGCCAATCAGCACTGCCATGAGTTTGGCATGACAATGGATGATATAAATATCACGATGACATGAGCTTTCTTGGATTTAATGGGAATTTCTTTTTCAATATTTTCATTCTCTTCAATCTTATGTATCTAGACTTTCTTTCCCCTTCAACAAGATGTACCAATGTTTCAACACTTGCGCGTAGAGAAGGTGAGACCTCAGGAGGCTTTAGTTGGTCTCTGGTACTGTGCTACAAATCCTGTCGCTTTAAATAAATATGTAATACCTCTAGCGCATCCCACCATTTGCCCTTTTCTTCCCACTCCTCTTCTTTCCGTAGATAAGATGAAGCTGCTCAGAATGGGCCTTCTTTCACTCGACTTGGCAGATATGGCCGAAGCGTAAATAGATCGCCATTTTCTGTTGCTTTCTTCTTTCTTCCTTTCAGAATACGTGACCAAGGTCGAGAGGTATTCACCAACATTGGCAACTGGGAGGATAGTTAGGCTTTAGAAGAAGGCACTCTCAATCCCGATGAAAATGTAGCGGATTACTTTCATGATGGTGATGGTTGGGATTAATATTATGTGTTTTGTAGTTCTACGGGTAAAATATATACTGCAGCTATAATTTTTACCTAGGGTTTCTGTTACAGGTACGGGTGGCCGAGCCCTACTGTGCGCTACTCTATATATATAGTTCTAGGGATGTTGAACCCACTCGCATAAACCGATCTACCTATTCCTACGTACCTACCGAGTACTTACCTCCGTTATCAAAGTACACTCCAGTACTCCGTACCAGAGGAGGCACTTAAAGTGGTGCCACGGTCACCGACCAATCAGCATCGCGGAAAGGAGGAGGGGCTGCCCGTAGCGTGATTCGCCGGGTGCGGCGACAAAGGACGTCAGAGCCGATTCGAGACGCAAGCCAGAGAACATTGTCTCTCTCAGTTTATACTTCATTGAATCCTTTGGAACCTTTTCACTATCTTGTTTATATGCTTCTTTCACTTCTTAATCACTCTCACCTTCGCGTAATATATCTATACGATACCAGGAACTATCCTCTTTGTGCCGTCCTTCCTATTTGATCGCGCGCCCTCTTCCCTTGCTATAGCTATTTGAACCCTGACCTACCCACGGTAGCTAACCGCCGTCATATAGTCGCGTTGGAAGACGTCAACATGTTTTGAATTCAATTTCTTTAAAGATTTGACACATGTGGAAAGGCGGGTATTCAGTCGCAAAATGACATCGTCGACTACTCCGTCCAGTGTATCGCATAGCGTGCCGTCCCTCCCTCCATTCGCAAGTAAGCTAAGCGAACAGTTATTACAACGGAAGGAACAGTGTGAATTAGCAACGGATACGGATTCTCCAGGACAGGAATCCACTTCACTAGGGCCCCCTTTGCGACCTTCACCAAAATCACGGTCCTTATCCGATGCGCCAAAACCTATATCTGCACGTTCCAACTCTGAAGAACTCCGACCGTCGAGTAAAGATGACAATTCCATCTCATCAACTCCAGAAACACCCCGTCGACCTTCGATGCATGGTATACCCTTGAATCTGCCTTCGAAGCCTTCCGGGCCCTCGTCATTATCGAGCCGTACTCCACTCTCTCCGAAGCTTGACTCCTCTCAGATCTACGGCTCCCCGGGCTCCGTCCTCCCTCGACGCTCCCGCGGCCTCGACTTCTCTCGCGCCTGTACCAATCTCCATCACTCTACACTTGCAGAGTCATCGCCTGACTCCTCCCCTATAATCGGTGGACGAGGTATGACAATTCCACAACGTCGTGGTTCGATGGGGTCAACTTCGGTACCTCCATTTTCTACATCTGGCCCGGCTGATAGGACGGCGATTTCAAGCTCCGTATCCAGCGTAAATATGATGGAATCCGATACTAGCAGCAGCGAAGAAGACGATGAACCGATGATGGGCGACCGAGACGAGATGATAATAAGTACACCTCAGGCCAATAAGATGGGCAGTGGGCCAAACCCTTTTGCAGTGGGCAATGTGTCGAGTCCGGGTAACGAATGGATGGGTGGTTATTCGCAGGCTGCAGCAAGTCTTCTGAGCTTCCAGCGTGCCAGGATTCGCAAAGGACGCAGCAGGCATAGTTCTAGCAGCGCTAGCGGAAATAGCTCGAAACCCAGCCCTGGGCCACTTTCTCCACCTGTCATGAAGAGCATCGAAAATCAGAACGGTTACTTTGGCTCACGGTCCAGTGTAACAGCACGGCGTGAAAGCTTAAGCTTGGGTACCCGTGACCTTCGCCTCTCCGATCTCAGTGATGAAGGAGAAAACCGAAGTAACAGCCCAGGTACTTCAAATTCCGAAGGCGGGCCTTTGGGAGTGATCAGGCGTGCTGTGACACGTAGAGGCAGTTTACTGGTATGCTATTTCTACGGGACGTGGTTTGGACCTTAGCTAATGCCCTTGCTAGCCAAAAACTAAGACCTTCGCGCGGATTCGGGCTGCGCTAAGGGAGGAATCAGCTCCTATCGACAGCGAAGCGAAGCGGGAAGCTGAGGTCATTCGCCAAGTTCGTGAGGATATACCGCAAACGTCACCAAGCTTGGATGCCCTGTCAAGCAATCCTTTCCAACCGGCTGAATTGACGCGGAGTTCGGATGATGTCCCTGTGAAAACAGGAACTTCTGCTCCTGATGAGCCTAGCTTCAGCGAGGAAGCACATCGGAATTCTGCTGGCGCTGAGTTTTGGAATTCTTTTGATGAGCGTTACCGCACGCCGCCACCACCGCCGCTACGTCAGCTAGGAACTTCGATTTCCGAGGATGATATTCTTATGGATATGACGCCGTCAACCACTATGGGCTCTACGTCTGAGTTTGTGAAACCGGGAGAGAGGCCCAGCTCTCGCTGTTCGACGCCACTCGCAAACCAGCCGACCTCCATAACCGAGTTCAAGAGGAAACGGCGCCGTGAAGACGATTATGATACAAATCTCTTCAAGCGAAGGGCGGTGTCTCCGAGTATGAGCGTTCAAAGCAGTCCAGTCATGCCTAATTCACCTGCGGTGAGAGAGATAGGTACTAGCATTTG
Organism: Aspergillus leporis; assembly: GCA_009176345.1. Taxonomy (NCBI): domain Eukaryota; kingdom Fungi; phylum Ascomycota; class Eurotiomycetes; order Eurotiales; family Aspergillaceae; genus Aspergillus; species Aspergillus leporis. The sequence continues at coordinate 35,540 of ML732287.1, read as the reverse complement.
GGGCCCGCCTAGGGCTAACATTGGCTCCCTTTTCCCTGACCGACCCAGCACTGAAAACGGCAATCGAAATCCATCCACCCCCAGCCATACCGGCCCTCTGAAGCGTGTGGGCTTACAGGGGATGACTGAAACAAACGATGGGTTCATGAACATGAGCATCGAATGATCGTTGAAGTCCTCCTCAGCGCTCTTCGCCACGAGCCGGGCTCGTTCCACCATATCATTACCATGATACTTGTCTTGACATGCTATTAGTTTCTTTGGTCATTTTAGCGTGGGATAATCGAATGCATTGGACCGGGTGTTGGAAATTTCTTACAATTACTTCGTACATGGCGTTGGCATAGCTAGTTGGGTAGCCATAACCTTCTCTTAATAAAGCTCTAATTATATTACTATGCAAAGATAGCTCTAAATAACCCAACAACACCTAACGTGCATGCATCAAAAATATGGTTTGGGCTATAGGTGGATTTATATGTAGAATAGCCGCGATCTTCATTCTGAATGGCCACGTGCAAGGTGCGGGCGCTTATTGGCGCTAAAGGTCCCGCTGTTGACATTGGGGAAGCACAGCAGTTTCAGGAGCTCTCTGACCATCTCCGGACATATTACTAGCTACCGGCCTACCTTTTTTCGTATTCCTTTTCAAATATCTGAAGAATCAGTTTGGTATACGTGCTTCTGGTTGGCTATAAAACCGATCTCCCGCCATGGCATCCACAGTTGACATCGCATCCTCGTTCATTGAGGGTGCCCCGCCAGGCGAGGTATGCCCGTTCAGTCGAACTCTACCCCTAGCAAATGCATGTGACATATAGCTAACATTGCTGCTTCCAGCTCGCCGATGTTGTTGCCGGTAATTGCTCCCCTCTTTTGCCGTCACCCGTTCCCCGCATTCCGGACCTCATGCCATCTCGGGAGAGCCAACCGATCTATCTGAATCAAATACTAAAATATGCCGGAATAAACAGATGTGAAGACCCTTACCTCCGAAGGACCCGATATTATCCCATCACTAGGCCCTGCCTTCGAACGATACAATGAGACGCAACTGGCGACAGTGAAGTTGCCCGGAGCAAGTCAGGAGGTGGGCTGATCCTTGCAACCACTCAAAGCTGTTCATGTCTGACGAGGCAACTGCGAAGGTCATTATTAGTGAATTCAATAAGTTGGAGGGTAACCGGTACTTCGATGTCGAGAGCCAGACGTCGTTCGAAGTCGACCATGTCACACAAGTATGACTGCTTCTTGGGTTAATTTCAGGCGGGACAAGGGCTGACATGCGGTTTCAGGAAGCGTCCGCGGCGCAGTCATATGTCTTGGAGTCGCAGAATGCGGAATTGATGTCAGTATGGGAATACCGGGTTTTTAAAAACGCAGTTGCTGACGAGGCATGCAGCAAATCGCTACTCAAGTCGCTTGGTGCCCACGCTCAGGAGCACTATCCTGATTGCACGTATGGCGTATACCCGATTGAAAACGATTCGGCGGTGGCCATTTTGCTCGTTGCGAACCGCTACTCGCCGAACAACTTCTGGTAAGCTCATTGATCTCGTTGAGCGGATTTTCTTGGTAAAGACGGGTGCTAAATGGAGTGTGCTACCCAGGAACGGTCGCTTCCGCGCTGTCTATCAATTCCCTGTTTCTGAGCCCACCACTGTGACCGGCAAGATCCAGGTCGACGTCCATTATTACGAGGATGGCAACGTGGCGCTCAACACGAACAAGCCAATTAGCCTGTCTGTCTCATCCCTTTCCGCCGAGAGCATCATCTCCCGCATTGCGGCCGCAGAACGGGACTACCAGGAGGTGCTGAACCGCGCGTTCGCGCAGATGGCCGAAGGGGCATTCAAGGGACTGCGGAGACAGCTGCCCATCACGCGACAGAAGGTGGAGTGGGAGAAGGTTGGAGGATACCGACTGGGACAGGACATCTCTGGTGGTAAGGGGCGGTGAGATTAGCACAGAGATAATTGGTGATATGCGGGCATAGATGTGGATTGATCGTTAGCGTGACTAGATGGAACCCATTCTAAGTTGATTCTTGAATATTTTAAAGATGCATTTACTATGGCAAAGCGATAGGTCAGATGCGCTAGCTCCAGTATCAATAATGCCGCTCGGCAATTCCAGTAAACACGGCTCGGAAGTCCGGCCGACATTTCTTACCAATCCAATAAGAACAGCTTTCCTCATCTTATCACGATCCAGATTCAGGAGATTATACATAAGTGTCAATTCATCATTCCCCTGCATCTATATCTACCGCCAGATACCCCATACCTAACGCCCCAATTACCCTCACAATACAATCCAAATACCCAAATCAACAAGGAGAAACAAGGAGAAAAGGAAAAAGAAAAACGAAAAATAAGAAAAATGACAGTCCAACAAACCACACCCCCAAAACCAAAACAAAGCCTAATCCACCAGTTCTCCAACTTCACCCGCACAACCGCAGGACTCGAGAAAACCCTCCGTCTAATCCAATCCCTCGCCCAAATCGCAATAGAACTCGACATCGACCCTACATCCACAACGCGATGGACAACGGCCAAATCACAATTAGCGTTGAGTAGGTCCCACCCACCCCCATCCATCTCTTCTACCATTAGTTATACTATAACTAGAAGTGCAAATTATCTCCAGGACAAACAACGAATTCAAGTGAATCATATTCAATTTAAAAAGGAATGAATAATTAACATACAAATACAGCAAGACGATACTTCCGCTTCTTCGCCTTCATCGACTGCTTTGGCCGTGTTTATGGGCTTCTTGGCGGCCGTGATGAGAGTCAGGGGTTACTGATGAGTGGGATTGAGATTGGGAGGTGGAGTTGTTTGGGGTTGTATTTTGTTCTGGAGGATTTGACGATTGTAAGTTTTTATCCTCCATCTCACCCCTTTTAATTCATCTTGGACCCTTTCTTCTGAAGAACAGAAGAGATGGTTGAGGACTCGGGAAGCGCATGAGAGCTAGCTAGCTAATAAGAGAAACCGATATAGCTCCATGCAATGAACATCCACCCTGTGGCTTGGAATAAACTGGTGCTGATAGAAGCCTATAAATTTTGGTTCTATGCCCTGTCTCTATCCATTCTGGGTGCTGTTCTGGGGTTACTTTTTACCCCTCGGGTCTCCACCGCTAGTAAGTATAGTAGTGATGAGAAACCGAGTACCAAAAAGGACAACGGGAAAGCACCGACTACCGTTGATGCCCAGGGTCAAAGTCAGGCGGAGAGGACGGCTCTGATGAAGAGGATTGTGGTTGATGGGTGTGATTTACTGATTCCGGGGGCATTTGTGGGTTGGATGCAGGTTAGTGATTTGGTGGTGGGTGTGACGATGGTTATTAGTACGGTAGTTTCGGGGGGTGATGTTTGGGGGAGGGCGCAGATATAGACTGGTTTTTGGAGATTTGCTGAACGGGTTGTAGATGTGGGTATAGAAGTTATATGGATGTGTAAATGGTAGGATGGGCTGATAGAGGGCAGATGTATAAATGTACGTAGAGAACGTTTCACAATTCGGGATAAATATAGTCCTAACGCTCTTCAAGTTTTGCTTTAGTGTGGACTTGATGCTGATCTGGCGCTTTTCTTAGATTTTGTTGCCAAGCTATTCTCATTCGAAGGAGGACCAACCTGAGACACCACTACTTACTTCATACTTCTAGTTTAGATTACTACTTGCATCCTTCAAAAATCATCACTATCAAGATATGTCTCGGGTCGCGTAAAACCCACGCCTTTGATAGCCACCCATAGACCTAGGAACTACTGAAGCATATCACGCAAAGGACAGAAGAAGGAAAAAGCAAGAGCTGATCCTAGAGCTGCACGTCAAGCTTATCCACTCGGAGTGCCTGACGGGCGCCACAAAAGCCACAAGTCAGCCCCCTTAACAAGGGTTTTCTTTGTACGACACGAGTACACCCGAAACAGGGATCATGAAAAGCCGCATCAACAACCCTACCCTAAACCAACAACCTTGGTCTCGCGACTCCTTATAACTTAAGGAACATCCATTAAACAAATAAAAGTGATGATCCACCAACGCAATAAACCACTCCTCCTACTAGCCCTCTACGCACGACCCAAACACCCGAAAGCTATCACTACGCTCTACTAATCAGCCCCAAGGTCACAACAGCCTCACCTAAGAACCCCCTCTCAGCAACAAAGTACCACGTCAAGAACACAATCGTAACCGTCAATGACCAGCTTTCTCAGCCATGGCGCTTTGAGCGAGTCATGTTAGGAGATCTTAATCAGGAGCCCCGAGTGTTAGTTTGCGTGGTGATCGGGAAAGTTCTCTCGGCGGTGTGTGCTGAGAGGGTTCTTTGTGAGACACCTGTTTATCAGGTCGATGATGTGGATCAAGACAAAGCGGCGGCTTTTAATTGCCGGGAGTGGGTGGTAGATCCTTTGGAGAGACTTCGGGGATCGGATGCTGTTTCCTCGGTTTTTGCTCGGGGGAAAGTAGAAAGGAATGCGGTAGAGTATGTGGATGAGAAGAAGAACATGGGCAGATGGGAGGCTGGAGGGGATGGGGAAGTTGGGGGTTCCGATTATGGACTTGATTACGGGGAGATGTGTTCTTGATGTAAATTTTTATCCTGGATTGATGAGATATGATCAGAGTCGACTGGATGTTGATTGGAGGACTTTGTCTGATTCTGTTTATAGATACCAGGCAATCACGATATAAAACTCGTCTCTCCACCGCCGCAACAAACATTCCAATGTTAAACCCAATAGATACTAATCAACTGTTGCCTAGCAGAACACATCAAGAACATCAGACCAGAATCTGCCCTGCAGCCCCTAAGCCAAACAACGATCCCGGCCTAACGACGCATCCACACAAAGCCTACGTATGCACCGGACAAATAAATAAGGCAGATCCCCACTCTTTTTGAACCCGAACCAACGCCATCCCTTTCCTAATGCATGCCCCATAACGAGGGAGCCGCTGATCGACAACCATAGCCCTTACTACAAACGAGGCTATGTGCCGATCGTAGTCAACGCCCTAACCCTCAGCCATGGTCCTTATAAGCTTCCGACCGCCCAATGGATCCCCTGGGGAGTTTTTTTCTTTTTTTTTTTAAAAAAAAGAAAATGACAGACAAGCGACAAAAGCGAACCAAAGAGGAGGTAGAAATTAATCCCGATTCCTTCTCGCCACTATAACTATCATGCCGTTGATTCGACTGCGTCGGTCCCAAGCTTGGCCTGTCGGCGCAACAACTCTTGCTCTACTACTCAGCTCCTTTTTCCTCTATTTCTTCGCCCACCGGCGGGGAGGGAATATCTATCGTCTGGTGACAGTACCCAGACCCGTGGACCGGATGAACACCCGCACATTGGTCATAGCAAAGGTACAAGATGCGGACACGTCCTGGGTCGATGCGCTCGTGGACGAGGACGACCATCTGTCCAGCGCGGTGTATACCGTCGACGCACCGAACACCGATAACGATACACTTTTAACGGTGCCCATGAACAAAGGCCACGAGGTCATGGTGTACCTGACCTATATCATCGAGCATTACTTCCAGCTCAGCGACGTGACGGTCTTCATGCACTCGGACCAGATCACCTGGCACAACAACGACCTCTTGAACATGGATTCGGCGCAGATGGTCCGCCGTCTGCGAAACGACTACGTGTACAGAAAGGGGTACGCGAATATGCGCTGCCAGCATGATCCTGGCTGTTCGGCGCCGATTCGACCGACTGTCGCTGGCGCGCGGTATAATCCGGAAAGGCCTGAGGCTATCGTTATCGGGGAGTCCTGGGAGGCGCTGTTTCCAGAGGAGACTATGCCGACTGTGCTGGCGCAGCCGTGTTGCGGTCAGTTTGCGGTTAGTGCGGAGGTGATTCGACGGGTGCCGTTGATGGACTGGGTGGCGTATCGGAGGTGGTTGATGGAGACGGAGCTGGATGATAGTTTGTCGGGGCGGATGTGGGAGTATCTGTGGCAGTGGGTCTTTACGGGCCAGGCGGAGGATTGTCCGGATGAGAGGGTGTGTTATTGTGAGGGGTATGGAGTTTGCTTGGGAAGTGAGGAGTATGAGGAGTTCTTTAGGGCTCAGGATCAGGTGAGGAGGATGCATGGGGAGGTACAGCAGGCGTTGAGCATGGCGCCGGCTGGGAAGACCAAGTCAATGAGAGATAGGATGGCAGCCTTGGAACGGAAGATGGAGGAGATCAAAGCCTCGGCGCTTATGAGCTAATGAGATAATTTACGACACTGTGTACTATACTATATTCCATACCATGTTTTTGCATAGTATTCTTTCGAATAGGGTGTTTCTTCTAAGGATGTGAGATTTATGTATGTCTATCGTCTGGTATCTAATAACCACCAACCATGCACCGCGGATCTCCCCTAACTCCACTCGCCCTCCACACATCACAGCATAGGAATTCGAAATCACGATGAGTCCCTCTCCCTCAACAACTGCTCAATATGCTCATTCAGCCAGTACCCCTCCAGATCCTTCCGGTCCATCTTCTTAGCCCCGTCAATCCACCCCCTACAAACGCCCTCCCCAGCACCACATGTACACTGGAAAGGCTGATCCATCTCCCACTCACTGCTAGGATAGAAGAATGTAAGATGATCACCGGCCTTCAAGTCCCGGTCATCAACGACGCGGACCTCCATCTTGCCCATATCGAAGTTCAGCGTCGGCGCGCATGAGTGGTTACAGTAGACGAGATCGGAGTTCAGCTCGATGTGGCTGTTCGCACCGGTCTGTACGGAGGTGTACGCCTTCTTGGAGGGGGTTGCGGCGGTGATTTTGGCAAAGAGGGAGCCGGCCGGCAGCGAGACGAGAGACACAGCGCTGGAAGAGAAGGCTTTTGTGCCGCGGTCAACTCGGAGGATATCTGGGTGTGTTGGAGGGGTCTCGATTGAGGTGGGTAGGACTGTGGAGGTCGTGGCCGGTGTTGGTTCGACAGCGATTGGAGCCATTTTGGTAGTTTAGGTGGGGATGAATTGAGATCAATTGAATAGATGAATGATTGTTTGGATTGAGGAATGACAGAATGCTTTGGTTTCGAGGGTATGGAATGAAGAAAACCGAGTGAGGAGTGGTAGTTAAGGAGGGAAAGACTGGAGTAGTGGGGGCGGGGGAAGTGGGATGTCTCTAAGGTCATCCTTCATCTTTATAGATTCCCGCATTCAGCCGTGATAGCCTTTCCCTTGTACCGAGGATCCTGTCTGCGGAGAGATGGAATGGATGGAAGTGGGGCCGTTGTTTTGGGCGGCATTAGTACCTGATGTACTCTGTATGAGTGGCATGAGTGGCATGCTAAGAGGACTACGTGTCGAGGCTAAACGCCGATGGGGGGTGCTAAGATGAATCGCAGGAAGATTAGGGTTGGAGAGACTTTGTGCCTATTTTGGTGACTGGCGATTGAATCAGCAATTGAACCGATGGTCTATCAGAACCAAATGCAGGTTGCGGTTGTGGTTGTGCCTCGGTTCAACGCCGCGACTTATGTAAGCCATCGTTGCAACTGAGTTTTATCATTTTAAGCTTGCATACCACGTGGCCGTCACTCTATTCTACTCCAATTAGTACTACTCGTGGCTTCTTACACATGAATCACCTCCTGAAAGATCATATCCAAAGTCTTCCCTCGAATGATTTGTATGAGTGGTTTTGCGCAGACACGAGATCCGAGGTACATTCACTCCGTACAGAGACCAAAATCTACGGAGATCTCCACACTATGACGAAATGCACACATGAAACCACTATTTACAAGCAGATGGGCCATAAACCATTCTTAGCACTTGACCGGCCTCCTAAACAGTCCCCGTTTGGTACCACTTGAAAGTATGTCGTCCAGAGACTAAGCTAAAAGTGCCTACAGAGGCGTGTTGTCGTGCATGTGATCCGGATCTATAGCCTTTCTGGTTACGGTCCGCTCACCGGTTCCCTAATCTGTCATGTACTGTTGCAGAAGCTGCACTACCACTCCTTATTAAAGAACATATTGCAAATTACTCTCAAGTAGACTACCAATTACAGCATGTTAGCTCAGGGGAAGAGCGCCGGGCTCATAACCCGGAGGTCCTTGGATCGAAACCAAGACATGCTATACTATATCTTTTGTGTATCATTTTTGGCGTCTAATTTTAACGCACGGTACTCAGTATGAAGGCCATGTCTGTTCCTGTTTTTTTTTTTTTTCGCTCTCTTTTCTTTCTCCCTTTCCCCACACCTTGTTATTGGTTATGCTCGTACCTATATTTCATTTAGTCAAAACTAGAGATAGATATACAGGAATCAATCCATGTATAAGTATTTAGTATAAGTGTCCAGTTTGTTAGAACGTTTTCCAGTGAGGCTAGGCCCTTCGGGGTGGGGAGGGAAACTGACGAAGAAAACAGAAATGCCTAATTTCAAATATACAAGCATCGCTGCCCTCTATTGTTGTATGCTGGGTAATTCTTTACACCTGATGCCAAAAATGGTTCTGTGGGTCGAGCGACATATTGGCAGACGGGTACTAGCACAATGATGACACTATCCCAGGTGCTTTGAATGATCCTACTTCTGCTCGAATATTTAGTATCTGTACTGTAAGATGCCCCAGGTAACCGCAAGTAGTGAAGCCTTTGCTTTTCGAACTGCCGAAGCAAGCAAGGGCCTTGGTGTAGTGCATAAGATCTAGTACATACAGAAGTTGGCGAGGTATCAATCAAGCTACCCGCATGGTCCGTCTGGTTATAGATGTTATCAGAAGACCTTTTGGTGTTTACTGTACATCGATATCCGAGAGCAGGATCGAGAAAAAGGTATCTATTGTGGGACATGTATAGACAGCTAACAGGGTTACGGATTGCGAGGTGCTACATGGTAGTGGAAATAGTATTTTTGACTATCGTACATTTCCTTAACATCACACAGTTGTGTTCCCAGCTGGGTGAGAATCCCCTGAGAAAGATGTCTATGTGGCCGATATCTAAAACGTTTTACATAAGCGGCTTGGTTGCCTGTTTATGCCTCAGACATCATTTTCTCAACATCTATGAGTCTATACCGGCCGACTTAGGATGTATCCTGAACTTGGAACAAAGAACCAATTGATGATGGATGTACGATGTGGGGAACATGGATTTCTGTCTATCTATACATGCATACAAGGGATACCAATTGAGATGTAAAATGCTTGGGCCCGGGCTAGTTGTAGCACTAGTAGGTAGCATGTCTGGTTAAAGCTGAAATGGAGAAGATTGCCTGGAGAATCGAAGTCATCTATTAACCATAATTCGGTTCACTAATATTTAACGGGACAACAAGTCAATCTTGAATGATGCCCTACACAGTGTTCGAAGCCATTTGTACATACATAACTCTCGTAGTAGTAACCCTTCCCTTTGCCAATGGATCATCAGGGAAGCAAAGAACTATAAAGGTTGGTTCATTTCGGAGTCCGTACGCGAACCCCTATTGGCTCTCCGAGGTGAAATGACTTTTTTCTATTTGCCCATTCTTAGATACTCTCCGGATATATAGGTGAGATCACTCACCACAACGATGAAGCGAGCGCCGAGATGCTTCCTTCAGTCGCCCTTATTTCTTCCTTCTTGGGACAGGCTGACCACGCATCACCAAACAGATGTCTCTGCCGGACGAAATGCCGGGAATTCAACCATGGACACCAAGGGTGACTCGGCGCTGAATGAAAGCACCAGCCCAACAGGGCAGACAACTGGGCTAATAAGTGTGTCATTCATTCTGACACTGGTCGCTCTGGCCCTTTCATTCTTCTGCGTCGCACTCTACAATGTAATTGTCGTTGCAACGATCCCTCGCATTACGTATGCCTTCCATTCCGTGAAAGATATTGGATGGTGAGAACCCCCCAACAAACTTGGGGTACTGTGCAACCAGTTGGCGGTGGCTAGTGTCGTAACTACTAGATGTTGATATCCTAGATACTCTGGGTATGGCTCGGCTTACCTGCTCCCCACTTGTGCTTTCCAGCTCTTATCCGGTAAACTTTACGCCCGATATTCGCCGAAATGGGTCTTCATGTGGGCGCTGTTTCCGTTTCAAGTTGAATCCCTTATCTCAGCTGTTGCACCGAACTCTGTTACTTTCATCGTTTGAAGACCCATCTCTGGAGTAGGCGCTGCAGCACTGTTCTCTGGGGCTCTTCTCATCATTGCTAAGCTAGCATCCCCCGATAAGACCCCCGCATTTCAGAGCGTTGTTGGGGCTATGTTTGGCCTTTACTCGGTGGTAGCTCTATTGGTGGGTTGTGATTAAACATAGACAGGTAGAGTATGGCTGCAAGCTACTAACTGTCTTGATATGCATTAGATTGGTGGAGCGTTCAGTGACCATGTGAGCTGGCGCGTTGTGTCCCTAACCCTGCACACCACGAATACTGTTCAACATGTCTTAAGTCCATACAGGTGCTTCTACATTAATCTTCCGATAGGCGGTGTATCTGCTGTACTTATCGTCTTCTGCCTCAAGGTTGAATCACCCGATGCACCCAAAATCCCACTCCGCAAGCTCCTCTGGAATTTCGACCCACTGAGCACAGTCCTCTTTCTCCCCAGCATCATTATACAGAATCTAGCCTCATGAATCTCACTATCAATTCAGCCTTGTCTTCAATTCCTCCCCCTCCAGCCACCTCACCAAATTCTCCGCCGCCTCATCATACCATCCATGAATCTGCTCATCCGCATAACCCGTATGCGGCGACAACAGCACCTCGCTCCTTCCATCCCTTCCCCAAGCTGTTGTCCGCCAAAGACTGTCCTTCGGCAACGGCTCCGGCTCAAAAACATCCAACGCAGCCCCCCGAATCCGACCCGCATTCAACGTCTCTAACAACGCCCGTTCATCCACCAGCGGTCCCCTCGACGTATTCACCAAAATAGCCGTCGACTTCATGACCCCCAACTCAGCAGCTCCGACAATCCCCCGACTCCGCTCCGACAGCACATTATGCAAACTAACCACATCCGCCTCCCGAAAGAACTTCGCTTTCTCCTTCACAACCCGGAACGTCCCCGCCGGCAACCCCAGCGCCGCAGCTTGCTCATCCGCCTTCTCCTGCGTCAGATTCGCAGACCACGCCGTGACTTTCATATCAAACGCCAGCACCGCAATCCGTCCAACCTGCGACCCCAACTTCCCCAGGCCAAGTAACCCTAACGTCTTCCCCACAAGCGTCATCCCAAGCGACCCCTGCCACTCTCCGCGCTTGATAGCCGCATCATCCCGCGCGACATGCCTCGCGAGGCCCAGGATCAGGGCCCAGGTATGTTGAACCGTGGAATGGATACCGGCCGGTCGACCCGCGGTCCCTGCGACCGGGATCTCGCGTGAAGCGCAGTATTCGACATCGAGGGCGAGATTCCGGGTTCCGGTTGTAAGGAGGAGTTTTAGGTTCGGGAGCGCGGAGAGCGTTTCCTTGGAGAAGGGGGTGCGTTCGCGCATGGCGAGGATCGCGTCGAAGGGCTTCAGGCGTTCAATGAGGAGCGCGCGTTGAGTTTCATCGCGGGGATCGAGGGTCTCGGGGAAGTGCGAGATTGAGATGCGGGATGCGAGATGGGCAAAGTGGGGTGGGGAGATGTTTTGGTAGTCGTCGAGGATTGCGAGTTTGAGTTGCGACATTTTTGGGAGGCCGGGACTTTTTGTTGCTTTGCTTTTGATGATGTGAAGAAGTTGGTTTTTCATGGGGGATATAAAGGGAGATATATGTTCCGGTAGAGGATAAAGCCGGTCAGAGGATTTATCATTTACCCCACATTTGATGTGTTTTTTTGAGTTGGTTCCCCGCATTTCTGGCATAGCTGCCGGATAGTAGGCCGAAGAATCCATATTTTGATGACAATTGCTAGAATAACGCTTTGTGATTTCTGTAGTCGGGCTGTTGCCCTCTATAGTTAATTTTCTTGAAGGCCTCCTTACACCGCTAATATCGTAAACGAGCTCCGAGCCATTGAACGTGCGGACGCTAGGGTTCTTGTACGACAATATCGCTAAGCCACACATTTCCAGCCCAGGTACTCTCTCGCAGAGTACTTTGTGGTTGAATTCTCTCCCTCGCTCCAGTGGAATTTGCACTTTTTCTTCGATTTACCTATTCAAATCGTCTCCGCTTGGTGCAATACACATATGTGCAAGGCATGTTTGCGGTCAATCGCCTTTCGTCTGTTCGTATTGGCTAACCTTCAACTACTTGAAGAATCAGTCATAATGTCCGGGCCACGCTTATGAGCAAGATATTGTAAAGTTTCATAACCCGGACCAATCCTTGATTGTACCTACCCCCGTCTATGCGTGTGCGTTGGATGAACCATCTCAAGACATTCACGATCGATGTAAGTGAGAGAGTACTTCCCCGAATTACCTTGATCACTAATAATCTCTAGCGGTGGTCCTCATTGGCCACGCCCTGGCCAACTTCTCTAGAGTCACGTCGTGTAGCAAATTCCTTAGACTGGACGCTGAGGGTCAGGAGAATATTCTTATGTACCGTATCAGAATCACTTTTGATACTAGTCATGGAGTCTTGCTCTAGTCCAAGGTCAGTCGGTTGGACAGTGTGAACTCTCCCCATTCGCGACAGCATCCCGAGAGCGACTTATTGAAATCATTAAACGGACTTGTCCCTCAGGAAGATGGCCTCCTCATTGCATTATCATCAAGTTGCGTGTTAACATGTTGTACAGTTGTTTTGTATGATTTTTCTTTTCCCTCTTCCCTTCTTTCCTGGCCTTGTTGCCTCAGGATGACACACATGGACGTGGATTTTCAAGCCAAGTAGCCTGAGACCTCTACAGAATACAACGTCAGTCATCTAGCCAAAAGCACTCTCATTTTTTTCCTCGAAGGAGACATCTTAGTAGGTGGTCTCTTTACAGAATCTCGGCTACCTATGCAATATACAATGTGGGTTGAGTTAGGGTAGGTATACCTACTATTGTTTTGAGTGTGTTCATATTTTGTGTGACACCAATAAAGTCCCAGTGCGTATTGTTTCCGGGAAGGCCGTCATAAACAGTCTAAGACGGTTACAGTGGTTGAACATTATATGATTGAAATCATCGCATGACCAGTTCTGATTCTTAACCTGATGCGTCCAAGGCCCCTCTAACCCATTCAGCTCGTCTATGAACAGTTAGTGTTAGACTCTCAGGCTCTAGAGCAGGTCATGGCATGGTTGGATTCCACTTACAGACCTGCTCGATGGTGCCTCTCTGCTGTGTATACCCCGTCTGTGGCTCAATCTGCTTCTCTGCTATCAGCGTCGTGACTGGCACGCAGTCCACACTCGTACGGCTATACTATCTCGACATTGAGCGGGCAGCTGGCAGATTCCCCGCTAGTGCCGATTGAGGGTAGTCATTTGGGCCTGCTGTACGCAGGGATGGTTAGAAATTGAGTATTCTTGAATGTGGAAGATAAGAACCACCAAACTATGCTCAGCTAGAGAAGCGAGCCCTGACTAGCACTGTCTCAACACTCGACAGGTGATCACCAAGTCCCCTGCAGTGAGTGGTTCGGGCCCCCAGTACATGTATGACTGGCCACAAGGATTACGACCACCACCAGGGACTTAGTCCACGGGTAGGACAGCTGGCGCAGTGACGCGAGGACACTCTGCACTGCTCGTCGAGGTGATTATAGAGGTTGTCGAACTGAGGGAATGACAGGCCTTATATATCATTGGTAACCTGCCAGACCAATCCTTCTTTTACTCGTTACAACTTGCATATTTTAAGGAGACAATATTTCCACGGAAAGGCAATTGCATTTGCATTGCGATAGAATGAATGACGGTCAATAATTACAAAGATACTACTTTCTATCCTTGATTACTTGGTTATGTGCCAATAGATACTAGTATGGTCCCTTTCCGATCGGTGCGGACTACTGAATTGCGTATCATTCATTTTTGTCTTCATATTTTTCTTCAGTTTTCATTAGCAAATACTGCCGTGAAAAAAAAAAAAAGATCTAAATAGTATTTATAAACATTATATAGAATGTATCAAAACAAATCGCGACCGCATATATAACATCGCACGCATAGCCTATTCTATATCTCGAACGCCGCGATCCCGCAAGATATGTCCTCACCTCCATCTGCCAGAACCTTCAGATACAGTCGAGAGATCCCAAAGCTTCCCAAGCCAGTGTCGAGAACTCCTGTTCTCTAGTTCTTCAGAGTATATACCACGCGCCCCCGAGTGTCCCTTCCCTTGTACTCAACAGGCTTCCCAGCATCAGAAACAACGTGTCTCCCGTCACCGTTGTGAAGGATGATATCCAATTCTTTCCAAGCAGGGATGAAACCGGATTTCTCATCACGAGTAAACCCAACAATGATCCTATCCTCCGTTGAGCTATAGCTGATAGTGTATTGGGAGATCCTTGGCTTAAGCGAGATGCCATCGTCCTCGAACCAAGTGGTGGAGAAGACTTGTCTATGAGAGGTGCCGCGAGGCGGGAAGATCTCGACTCCTCTATAATCATCAACTTCTTCAACCGCTACCGATGCTGGGGTTTCATCGCCAGGTACCCTGGTATGAACAGACTTTCCGACCGGGATAGCACCACCAATTCGAGCCACAAGGGGAATGCTCTTCTTCCATTCGGATGGTATCTCAACCCATTGTCCGGAAGCGAAGTGGGTATAAGGCTCATTCATGTTCACATATCCATGATCGAACTGGTCATTTACCTTTCGGGGGAGATACATTCTAGCGACGCTCACGCCCGGCTGGTAAACACCTCCAACCAGGATGCTGTCACCAAACCAAAATTGCTCATCCCCTGACTTGAGCGCTTTTGTCCAGACCTCGGGGTCAGACTCGTAACCCCAACCCACCCAGCGTTGGGGAGGGGAGGCCGTTAAGTGACTCTCTAGACCTAGAGAGTAGATATAAGGAAGGATTTGATACCGACGCTTGATGGCGTCTCGGACGAGAGGGGTGATCTCAGGGTACATCCAGGGTTCGATAACCTCTCCGACGGAGCTGTTTCCCGGAGATGTCTTGAAGCAGTTGATGGCGAAGCGAGGCGAGTGAATACCCAACTGAATCCATCTGAGTAACAATTCCGGAGAAGGCTGAGGTCCTAAATATAGACATTAATACTTCATTCTTTGTATGTAAAATGGATGTAGAACTTACCCTCGAACCCTCCAATGTCATGACCACAGCACTGCAAAAGGGAGATACCCGCATTTAGGGACAATGCATTGGCACCCTTCATGCTCTCCCAGCTAGTAACATTGTCTCCACTCCAAGTGCTGGCTGCGTAGCGCATTGTACCGGCGGTAGCACTTCTGGTTAGGACGAAAGGCCTCTGGTTGGGCTCGAGATCGAGCAAAGCGTCATGTGAGGCTTTACCCATGAGCTCCGTATGCATGGCGCGTCCCCAGTCTCCGACACTGTTCTTGACCTGCTTTTTGGCGGCTTCGGAGACAGTTGGTTCGTCAAGGGCCAGTTTCCAGTCATCATCTGGAAGCGTGTATTCATTATTGTCGTTCCACATTCCATCTATTCCCGCGCGCTTCAAGCTCTGAACCCCATCATACCACCATTTGAATGCGAAAGCGGAGGTGAAGTCGATATGACATCCGTCACCTCCAGTTGCGCCTCCAGCGCTCCATAGTCGCATATAACCCGGCTCATTGGTATTAGTGTCCTTGAAGAAGCCGTTTGCATCTACAATCTTTTTGAAGTCCGGATGAGAGGCAAGAAGGAACGGCTTGATATTGGTGAGCAGACGAATTCCTCGCGAATGGTACTTGGCGACCCACTCTTCCGGATTGGGAAATCGATACTTGTTCCACGTAAACACATTGCGGACTTTAGGTTCAGCCTCTGCAATTGAGTATCCAGAGCTCATTTGATGCGCGGAACAGGGAATCTCATGCTCCTTCAATTTGTCGGCAAATTCCATAAGCGCTTGGTGGGCAGGCGGTTCATCAAGCATAGTATATTTGTATCCGCCCGAGATGTATCCATAAGCCCATCTGGGAACGAGGATAGGAAGGCCAACAAGTTCTGCGTACGATCTCACGACATCCTTGAGCGTCTTTCCGACGATAAGATAATGCTCGAGGCCACCATAGTCTTGACGATAGACTTTGAAGTGACCCCACAGGCCGTCAACCTCCGAGCCGACGGACCATGTTCCTCTACCATGTGTCGTTGAGAAAATGGCGACACAACCATCAGGGGACGCCTTAATCAACAGGGGGATATGTTTGTATAAAGGTTCAGTATTATAAACATCATACCCGAAACTATCTGTCGCCGAAAGCAGGAAATGGCGCCCACTGAGGTCCATGGGAGCTCGTTTTTCTCCAAGGCCGACATGAAGATCGCTCCGATCATGCTCGGTATAGTGAGCAATACCCGTTGCATCTGCCACGTACGAGCGCAAGGGAAGATCCCGGTACAAGGGCTTTTCGGTGCCCTTCCATGATAGAGAGACCACTGGGGAATTGGTCCACTCAACAGAGGCTGTCACATTTCCGACTTCGATTGTCTTTTGTTGAGGGCCACTCGCTGTGGATACATGGATGCCGTCTAGACTTGTCGCCGGCTTGGTCACGCTGGGATAGGGAGGGAGAGGATGGTCGGGCGAGGAAAAGGTGACTCTGAATAGATTTTCACGGATCGGTTCAAACGAAAAGTCGAAAGCTCGTTTTTCCGAGCTTGAACGGAGATGTACAGCTGGAGAGCTCTGAGCTCCTGCGGGAGCTTCTTGATAGCTCTTTGGGCAGAACTCTTTCTGAGGCATGGTTATATGTGTGATAAGGGAGGTAAGTGAGATGGGAGGACACAGCTTGGGTCCAACTACAGAGATACACCAAGACTTGAAGCTCTATTTGTATGATTCTATCTCTATTTGCTTGCGGGGGCACGCTGAAGCCCAGCTGCCGTTGAGGTCCACAGTAGTGGAGTTGGATACATCGGACTTCGGGCTCATCTCCGACAGCGAATATGTCATGTTTCCCCCGCGTCCTCTCGGTCCCACGTTTCATAACTTTGTTTACTTTCACCATCGGCATTTGCACCCGAAAACCGATACCAGACTTTTTTAAAGTTCACCATGTCCCCCACCTCGTACACTTTGATCCTACATGGTGATGGCATGATTGGAGTTATTGGATGCTTCGTCGGAAGATGCCCGACCATACTCACGCTATGCCATCCCGTTGTATTTTGCCGGCATGGGGGCGTCCGCGTCGGCACTAAGCCTGGTATGGCCTCTAGGCGAAGCCATGGTTCGATTGATTCGCTCCCGCATCGGTCTTTGGGTGACTTTGTCCGGGGCTGGGGAAGATGGTTCCCCCACGGGGTTCCCTATCCGTGCAACTATTACTTTGGAGGAAAATGAAGGCGATGCCCCAGACATTCTGCTTTCTTGACTTGGTTTCCGTCTCGTTGGCAAAGATTCTCTGTGTCTGTGAAAGCTCCCTCACGCTCCAGCTTCCTTTTCAACCCTCCTATTTTTGCTTCGTGTCCATTTAGGGCTATCTGAGTAGCTTGAAACGAAGAAAGAGCCAGGGAAGAACAATGTCACATCAGGAAGAGGCATCACCCGGGAAGCAGGCTCAAGATGAGCATATAGAGTCTGTTGAAACCGCTTCCCATCAGGATCGGAAGCACCCAATCGAATCCAAGCAAGACAACGCCCTAGAACTTATCGCAGATGCAGGATATCCCACCGTCCTTACACCTGAGAACAACGCCCGAGTTCTTCGCAAGATTGATCTTCGGCTCCTGCCTATTCTCCTGGGCATCTACTTCCTGCAGCAGCTCGATAAGTCGAGTCTTTCGTACGCGTCCATCTTTGGCCTGGTTGAGAAGGCCAATCTCCATGGACAGCAATATTCCTGGCTAGGAGCAGTTGTCTATCTAGTGCAGCTCGTTGCTCAACCTTTCGTTGCTTACATCTTGGTCAAAGTACCGCTTGGAAAGTTTTTAGCATGCACAACGCTTTGTTGGGGCATTGCCTTGACGTGCATGACTCCAGCCAATACCTTTGCGGGATTGTTGGTGTGTCGGATGTTCTTGGGCCTCTTTGAAGCTGGTATACGTGAGTATCCCTAGGGCTATGTAGATTACTTCCGAAGTCGGGACTGAGCCTAAGATATCTAGCTGCCGCTTTCATCGCGATTACTCAAATGTGGTATCGACGAATCGAACAACCTGTCCGACTTGGTTCATGGTATGCCATGAACGGTGTGGTCTACATGGTGCGTTGGATTCCTTGGACATTTGGGAGCGCCGTTGTGCTAAAGGCAGATTTTATGTCAATAGTTCGGAAGTCTACTATCCTATGGTTTGGGTCACATCAAATCTTCAGTCTTCGATTCCTATCAGGTCCGTCCATTTCTCCGTATTCGATGACGCCAGGATCTAACTGCCAGACAAGATTATTTTCCTATTTTTCGGCCTTATCACCGTTGTTTTCTCCGGCTTTATTTTGTGAGTAACTTATCGACAATTATTTAATGTGCCTATCTAACTATGACCGTGAAGGGTGCTGATGCCCGACTCGCCGATTCAAGCCAAGTTTCTTGACGAGGAAGACAAGCTGTTGGCGATTGAAAGGTATATCATGGTTATCGTTTGCTTACTATGTAGTGTACTTACGGAAACGGGTTTAGACTTCGTATGAATCAGCAAGGCCTCGAGACGAATGAGTGGAAGTGGAACCATGTCAAGGAAGCATGCCTGGACATAAAGTCCTTCTTCTGGTTCGCTCTGATGTTTGCGATCTCGTAAGTAACAATCTGTACCACTCTCAAACCAAACTATAGCTCACACCAAACCAGGATTCCCAGCGGCG
This sequence comes from Aspergillus leporis, assembly GCA_009176345.1. Lineage (NCBI taxonomy): Eukaryota > Fungi > Ascomycota > Eurotiomycetes > Eurotiales > Aspergillaceae > Aspergillus > Aspergillus leporis. Next base: position 16,667 of record ML732287.1, on the reverse strand, counting down.
GTATCTCGACGTTCGGCCCATTGATCATTGAAGCATTCGGCTTCGATCAATTCAAGACAATTCTTTTCAACATACCGTTTGGTGCTGTTCAGCTCATAGCAACAATGGGAGGAGCGTGGCTGGCGACCGCATGGAAAATGAAGGGGCCTGTCATAGCTCTATTATGTCTACCTGCCATTGCGGGCTGCGTGATGTTGCTAGAACTTCCGCGCGATGGTTCCAACAATGGTGCATTACTTGCGGGGTACTATATTGTGAGTCATGTCAGATGCGTCTGTTCGTACAACTTTGCTAATGAACGTCAAGATCTCTGTATATCCAGGAATTAGTATGCTTGATATCGGACCCCACGACCGAACTAAGCTAACAGACAATTAGCACCTATGATCTACTCGTGGTCAGCAGGGAACACAGCAGGCGAGACAAAGAAGAAGATTACAAACGGAATAGTGCTTGTCGGACAATGTGCTGGTAATGTATGTTGAAGGTCAAGTTTAATTGATGGAATGAACGCGAACTCACCTGCTATAGGTTCTTGGCTCGAATCTCTATACGACTACAGACGCACCATTGTATAGGCGTGGCCTACTATCCAAGTAAGAAGACCCATATCTGAGCGCAGGTTTTTTTAATACTGATTTGGTAATAGTCTTGCGATGTTCTGTCTCCTCATCGTGCTCTCACTGTAAGTGCTACAGATACTGATTTAACCAAAGTCGTTTTTGACTGACTTCGCCAGGATGAACATGGCGTACCTGTTTTTCCTCAACAAGAAACATGAAAAGAAACGCGTTAGCATGGGCAAGAGCGCAAAGATCGTCGATCATTCGATGCAGGCTGTCGGTGCTGTCCAAGTTGACAAAACAGAAACTCCTCAAAATACGGTGACAGAGGACAACGCGTTTAAGGATTTGACGGACTGGCAGAACGAAGATTTCATCTATGTATACTAGATAGCATTTGCCTCCAATATGGTAAAACGGGGTACAAATGTATGTTTGAAAGGGGGGACGGGCATTTGGTTCCTACGGCGTGTCATGGTAGGAGTCGTTATTGTTATTATTATTTTTATTAATCAAGTTTAAGGTCCATATAGAGCCTTTGGCTATGACAGACACATGGTCCTCGGCTCTGGTTGTAGGCGCTGCTTCCCAGGTGGGTCTCTAGGGACCCCTATCGGCCCCTTCTATCTTCTGTATGACCATTCTGGTCCTTTTCCTCGCCCGATCCGCCTGTCTGCGCCAGGGCCTTAGGGCTAAGCCCTCCTCGGTGTTCAATATCTGTTGGGCATCACCTAAGCAAGCCTAGGTTGCCCCCATTGCTATCCCTCGCCCCCACGTTTTGCTTCCTCCACAAGCTCTACCCCTAAGGGTTATCTTTGAAGGGCCCTATCTACTTCCCCTGCTGACTCTCCTGGGAAGCAGGCAATGTTTGTTGTTGCAAGAAAAGGCCATTAGAGTCTTGGCTATTCTCTGAACTCCAAAGAGACGGCCTTTTGAGGCTGTTTCTCCTTGCCGTGGTGGTGGTATTCCTGCCTTGGATACGGCCCTGTATAGGGCCCTCCTCTGGTGACGCCATTGTCTGCACTCCGCTAATAGATGGCCTGTTGTTCCATGCAGAGACTGGCAGCCCTGGCACCTATGTGGACCTTGGGCTCTTATTTGGCTGAGATAGGCTGGTACTGCTGCATGCCCAATCTTTAATTGATAGTACCGACAAGTTAGTTGTTTGGGGCTGCGCCTGCCACTTGATCTAGTTTCCATCCTTTTGGGGTTCGATAGCACTACTGAGCATATGAAGTTGGTTTAAACAGTAAATTCCATCCTACCTTCCCCAAAGTGCACGTAGAAAATATCCACATAATGAGTCTGGAGCTTCTTCAGGCTAGCCTCCAGAGACAGGACCATGCTTTTCTTATCGTTTCCTCCGTAGTTCGACTGGATACTATAGCCGGGCTTGTGGAACTGATAGCCGTTGGAGAATTTGGTAGCAACGACCATCTCATCCCGGTTACCGTGCTGCAGCATCCACTTGCCAGGCCACTTTTCTGTTTTCTCGAACTGGTAGTTACTTGCAGTATCGATGAAATTTCCTCCGTTTTCATAAAAGTAGTCGAGCATGGCGAACGCAGTGGCCTTATCACATTTGCCCATGTACGGCTCCCTACAGAGACGTTCAACAGTCGTTCAGCTCACAATTGAGTATCCTACTACCACGCAGTCCCAAAGTTCATACTTCCCAGGCAAATCGGAGAGATTTTGATGGAAGCGTTGGGGCTCAGGACCCTATGATATTCTAGAGGAGGTTGGGGCTCCGGACCGGTAGGGAGAGACATCTTCAATGGAATGATAAGGGGTCGGGGAGATGATTTCAGATAAGAAGTACAGATGCTATAGAAGTTTGCTACTTTTCCACATACTAACAACTACAGTGTATCGTGCCATTTTATAGGTGCCTCTCGTCCTGTGCCATTGCAATAATCTCCTCCCGACAGAAGCTACGTAGCCACAGCGCATCCACCGCCTGCGGCGTTGCCCCCGGTTCAGATTTCGACCGCTATTCGACCGCGGCGGAGATAAGGAAAGTGTGGTCCCATCTCCCATCTCCTATCTCTCAAAGCTCGCAGAAAGAGAAGCTCGACCTTTTCCACACTTCACTGAGCAACCCTTCTGCTGGTGAAACCTTTCCTACATTGATTCTTCAAACCTTTACTCCATATACAATATTAGACATGTCTATTATCCCTCGTTACTATAACTGAATACTTCAGAAAACAGCTAAAATATACATAAAATATGCAAGTCACGAGCTTCCTATGTCCTGCTTGACTCGCTGGTCACAGCGAGGTCTACCCTTAAGCTTTATTGGTACGTATTGGAAAAGGATGGGAGCTAAAAACCACGTAGCGAGTATCTTTTTCTTAGTGGCGATATGGTAGTAGTAGGCGTCTAGAGTGCTGCCAATGATATTTCGTCTCTTGCTGCCCTAATCCTGTTGCCATATCCCGCGTCGACGTCAACACAAGGCTAAGGTGTGGTAACTGATAATGATGTGGGCTCTCCTTTTGATATCATTCCGATCTCTTTTCTTTTTTAGAAGTAGAGACAACATTGGCCTTTCTCTCTGCAGTTCGGCTTCTTTTAAAGATCCAATAATTATTCTCAACCCCAAGCTGCCGGTTTGCTCCAACTACTCATAAGCCTTTTTGCATTCCGTGCTCCTCACTCAGCGGAATATGTCAACACCAATCACGCAGCTACACAGTGCAATTCATTGAGGGCAGACAAGATCCGATCGTGAATGATCGCCATAGGCACTCGGGTACTATCCAACGGTCCAGATCTGAATCGGAAAATGCAGTGCAAATGCTGAACCATCACAATTTTATCCTCTCTTTGCGCGCCCGGGGGTTCGACCTGTGGGAACCACCACCACCATGGGGCTTAAGGACCTCCATGGCGGTTTTTCGGGGCGTAGAAGCCTCTGCGCTTTGAATGCCGCGAGAAAAAGACGTGATTGCAATCGTTAATTTTGATGTTCCGTCCGCTGGTCCATAGCCAACATTCTCATAGAAGTCGTTTACATGAAGGATAATTGCAAGTCTTTTGCTTGATTTTTTTCAGCAAATTGATTTTATGCGCTCAAGAGGTCTGCTTCAGGGTTTCTTGTTTATTTATCAGTTACTTTCTCTCTGTTACCTCCAGTGGCACGTAAGCTTAACAAGGCCAAGCGAGGAAAGGCTCCTCAGATGTATCGGTACGTCTTTAGCCGAGCCGGCGAATCTCCGATGTTGACGAGGTCGCCCCGCTTCCCTCGAATTTGCCTACTACAATCCGCCTCTTCCCTTGCGTAGAAGAGGATTCCTACATATCCTTGCAGAATTTTAGTGCCTTTTATTTTGGCATGGAATCAGACGGTTCACCATGCGTGGTGTCAGCTCCGATTGGGAAAAAGAGGATTCCGGTATCCTCGGCAAGACCCTTCCTTCCTGACTGATGTCCATGGGCTAAACCATGCTAAATGCAGAAAGCTTGCAGCTCTTGTCGACAGTCAAAGGTACGATTAAACATATAAACTAGATATGTATAGCTATGTATAGCTATGTTAACTCACGTTTAGGTAAAATGTGATGGCAAACGGCCATGTACGAGGTACTGTCGCAGTCCCTCACTACTCGTTCAAGTGTGAACGCTGGTAACTAACAAAAGATGTAGGTGCAGGCGAGCGAGAAAGCAATGCATATTTTTCGAGATCCCTAAAGATCCTGCTGCGGAGTATGTTTAAGCTGTGTTGTACTAAAGTCGTCTCTTCAGTCTTCAATAGAGCAACAAAGAGACTGACAGAGTAAAGGAGACTAGAAAATGTCGAGACTGAAGTACTGCGTCTTCAGGGGCAACTGCATGATATGCACGAGCTCCTTCGTAGTCATACGCAGCGTGATCTTACAGGTCTTAGAGATGTATCACAGAATGGAATACCAGGGCAGCAAGGAGCATATCCTCCAGAGATTCCGGTTCCATCTCCAAGCCATGTAATGTCTGATCCTGGACCAATGCCCACGCTCCTTGGCACGGCAGACCCTAGTGAGTATCAGTTTCGAGGGCCCAGGTATCCGTCGACTCATCGAGATACTTCATTTTGTCATCATCTCCAGCCCACAGAAATAGATGCTGTTCGTCCGGTCAAACAGAGGCGTTCAGGCTTTGATATCAGGGAAGAGCCAATTTCCGATTTTATCACCAAGGGTCTAATGACTACTGTTCAGGCCATGTCCTGTTTCCAGACGTATGTGTTACTAGTTAAATTGAGGATTCGAGGCTATGCTAACTCTTCAAAGGTTCTTCCAAGGTTGTGTACGTAGTCTCGATACCGAATCTATGATGTTAAATGCTCAACCTTGGACATGTCTTAGGATAGGTATATCCCGATTTTCGACCCAGAACTCGACACGTTCGCGTCAGTTCGTACTCGCAGTAGCATACTATTAAATGCTATTTGCACAATTGGTTCTCGCGTTGAAACGAGTACGTCAAACTCGCAATTAGGTTTCATGGGCTCCAGGTTTTTCATGGCAAGCTGACACTCCCAGAATCTGGACACCAGATATCGGACTTGTTGCACGCAGAGCTTAAGAGGTGGATAAATGTTGTTATTCAAAACAAGGCTCTGAGCTGCCTGGAGTCCGTACAAGCACTCCTTATTGTAGCCTGCTATTCAGCCGAACGTTCCCTGCTTCTATCCTTTGCGACTAGAATGGCGTTGGACTTGGGTCTAGATGAAGCATTTGAGGAGCTGATACAGTGCCTGACGATGAAAGAAATTGAAGGCATACCTGACGTTACTAGGGCTACTGACGAAGAAGAGCGTTCTTTGATGCGGAAATCCAGGACCTGGTTTGGCCTCCTGATCCTAGATCATATGTAAGGTGTCTGATTCAGCCGGAAAATGGCCCAGACTGATGTTCTTAGATTCCACGTTGATGGTGGCAAACCTCCTGGTATTCGGATGATAGGGAATTCACATCGATGCCGCATTCTGCTCCGTCACCATACATCCACAATTCTTGATCTACGTCTGTTCTCTCAGGTCGAGGTATGATCGCTATGCTTCAGTACCGCAGTAGGAGTCAGCTAACAGCTTTGGATGAAAGCTAAACGTCATACGTGGTAAATGAAACATTTTGAATATCTGCGATATAATGTCAATGGATTCTGACAGCCGGCCACAGCAAATATCAACGACACTCTTGATGCTAAAAAGACCCTGGGTAGATCGGACATTGCTGGATTTGTGCATGAGGCCAAATTAGATCTTGATCTTTGGTTCGAGTAAGTTAATGACTTGCCTGGAAACATGCATCACAGAGCTAACTGAAGTCAGCGACTGGTTGCGCATAATTGGTATGGTCTCCTCATTGCCTTACAGCATTCCAGACTTTTACTGATGTCGTCATAAAAATTACAAGAGAATTCAATCGCTGCAGAGCAAGAAAGACCCTTCCTCTTAGCCGCCTTGCGCGTCCAAAAGTGCTGGGCCGAGCTAATCCTCCACTGCAAAGCGCTGCGCTCAATGGGGGTAGAGAATGTCGCGTATGTTCTAGCTTCCCATTCATCAGTAAATCTAGTTGTGGTTCCACTAATGCATGAAAAACCCAGAACCATGGCCCCCGTCGAACGTAACATCCTCCTGCTAGCCAAATCCAGCGCCCGAAAACATCTCCGCCTCATAAGCATCGAACCAGACTTCTACCTCGCCAAGCTAAAATATGCTATGGACTTCGTCTGGGCCAAATGCGCGTTCTGCTTCCTCCTCCTTCTTAAACTTTCTCGGCTTCTTCCAGAACGAAAAGAAGAGCACCAGGAGCTCCTCGATCACGGGAACAGGCTTCTCGATGAACTAACTCAAACCATAGGGTCGAATGGAGAGACAACCGGTAATGGAAGCATCTATATGCAGATCCTAAGGCTGAGTATTGAGAAGTACGGGCGGATCTTTCAGGAAAGAGAGGCAGGCGAGGGTCATTCAGCTACGGCGCCATTCTGGGAGATGTTTGATGCACAAGCGGACTTGCAATCCTTCGTACCAGAGCAGTTTGTTAGGGAGTGGGATTTTCCAGGGCTCAATCTTTTCTATTTTCCTACTGCATGGCAGGATTTCTTTGGGGATTTTTCATTGGCTGTTTGATTTAATTATGTATCTGATTAGGAATGTGTTGGGAAATCAAGAAAAATATCCGTGCTTGAGTCACCGGAGTCAATCTGCAAAGTAGGCAAGTCTTTGATATTAATAATGCTTACCACGCTAAGACAAATGTTGCTCATGAGGTTTAGCCTGTACCACCCATGTATACAGAAAAAAATTTATTTGCTAAGTGAAACTCTGGTCAGATTCCGTCCACCGGCAGTTTTGACCTACTTACTAGTATTGAACACAATCTAAGCAGTCCAGCCGGACATGGATGGCATGAAAGCCAGGGATATGATTCCTGAGGTGGATCAAAAGTCCAAAGTTTTGTATACGAACTGCCCAATCAAATCAAACCCGTTCTAATTCAACGACCCAACTCATAAGCAGCGAGCTACTACACCGCGCTAGGATGACCTCCGACATCCGACATATAAGCCCTAATTCCGAGTACAGCCAAGAGCCCCGATGAATCGCGTGAGATATAAGAACCAGACTCCGTCTTCGTTGCCCTTGAAAGTCCTCTATAGCTGACTCCTAGCGCCTTTTGCATATCATGGTAGGCCATAACGATCCCAAGAACGGATGGTACGTTGTCTCCCCGGCCACTTGGTATCACTGACAGAGGATATCCTATAAAAAGGATTAAACTAACATTACCACAAGGTGGATGGGGCCGCCTGGGAATTCTGGTACGTCGTTATTATCCTCTCCTCTCGAATATTATGTCGCAAATCTGCCATCACGGGTCGCAGCTCACACATATCGCCTGGATCAGTCCTCCCTACCCCAATACGAGCGACTACGTATGCCTTATCCCCCAACCGACAAAGGCCTTTTGCAGGGGCGTTCCACGCTGCCATGTATAATACTTTCCGGCGATGCAGGCACCAGGTTCTTTACGTTGTGCCTCCCTTTTTGATTGCATATGCGGCGATGAATTGGGCGAACGAGAGGTTGGTTGAATAATTCTGGAGTGTGATAGATGAACTAACTTATAATATAGGAATGAGTACCTGAACTCAAAAGCTGGGAGGTTGGAGAGGACTAGTTGAGTGTTTTCGAATAAATATTTTTGGATGGTCCTTAGCCGGGGGGCTGTTTAGTGCTCTGTTGAAAGGGCGGAGGGAAAAAAAAAAAAAATAGTTAGAAATGAACATAAAATGATAGTAATAATATTAATGTACTCCAACTTCCGATGCCCATGAACGTCATATCATAGTGCCATAAGCCTAGAATGTTTCATAGCATGTCAATATTTGGAACGAAGTGAAGACGAGCATCCCGCCGTGTCCGACGGCCCACATACACAACCATCCTAATCCACGGATCAATATAGGATTTAGCGGCCGTATGGGACCACCTTGACAAAAACGGACATGTTGGAGCCTTAGAAAGTCTAGAAAGTGGCCCCTCAACCACGGAACGGGAATCCGATGAATTACATAAGTCAACGAGAAGCTTTACTTGATGTCAACTGATTCAATTATACGAACTGAACCCCGCGTTCTACTTGTCTCCTGACTGTCAACAACTAACGTATAAAACCTCCGAAAACACTGGCTAAAAAGCTGAAGTTCTTAGTCCGGTATCAAAGAGTACTTACGAGTCTCAGCCTTTTATTGTTGAATTCAGTTCCGAGCGAACAATATATTGCCCCAGCGCATCATGAGTACAAGTAATAAGAATGTATGCGTCTTGCCCTGGCCATCTTAAATTATAATGTACTCCCTGAGGACTTCAGTACTTGAAATCGCATCTCGATTCCAGAGTCGCTCTATTGCTATCATTTATACATACTTTTTTTTCTTCACTTGCCCTCCATAGTTTCAATAGTAACTAACATTCAAAACAGATCGTCTCCCCAGTCGAATGGGAAAAAGCTCGATTGAATCTCCTCAAACAGGAGAAAGAAGCCACCCATCTTCTCCAAGAGATAGCAGCATCCCGCCGCACACTGCCAATAGTCCAAGTTAAAGGCCCCACTCGATTCAAGTTTGACACACCAGATGGCGAGAAAACCCTCCCAGATCTCTTCGCCGGCCGCAAACAGCTTATCCTGTACCACTTCATGCTCGGCCCCCACGACGAAAAGGGCTGCATGGGGTGCACCTTTTGCATGGACCACATCCCAGATCTTCGCCACCTGCAAAGCCGGGACACGTCCTTCGTAGCGGTGGCCACGGCACCCCTGGAGAAAATCAACGGGTATAAGAATCGGACGGGGTGGAAGTTTCCGTTTTATAGTTCTGCGAAGACGCATCAGGCGTGGGAAGAGGTGGAGGCTAGTGGTGAGGTCGTGACGTGGAAGCCTGGGAATGGGTATTTTGGGTTATGTGTTTTTGTGAAAGAGGGGGATGCAGTATTTCATACTTATTCTACGAGTGACCGAGGGATGGAGATTCTGTTGGGGACGTATCACTTGTTGGATATGACGCCGTTGGGGCGGCAGGAGGTGGGGAATGGGATGAATGAATTTCGGAGAACTTATGAGTACTGAGAAAGTAAATTTGGTTTGTGATATATATATGTATGTACCGGGCCTTTATTGGAATTAGATTTGAGTTCAGGTGATGCCAGAAATTGCATGGATTGGACGGATCTCATGTATAATCACGCATACTCTTCAGTGAGCCTTGTTTTTCAGAAATGGTTTTCAACGTCTCTTTGGGGAGAAGCTGAGCCCAGGGAGCATTTGCGCCATGGCCTTGATCTGCTGCTCATCAAGAGTTGCAGATGCAGGGTGGTAAATGAAAAATAGAAGAAAATGAGGGAGCAAAGATTAAGAAACACAATGGGGAATTGAACACAAGGGAAAAGAAAAGGAAAGTAAGAAGGTAAAAAAAATTGATGAACATGAAAAGAATCCTGGACGCGTCCCAATGCAGAGAAAAAGGAAAACATAAAGGTGTCAAGGAAGGGAAAAGGGCAAAAGGAGACTATGAGAGAAATATGAGAAACGCATAATAAAAATCCTCCAACTTCAGCCACTTCATCTCACACGAAGGGAAAAGAAGCTCATCAACATCACTTCGTCCCAGTTTACGTAATCGTTAATTCCACTTCTGCGTCATGATCTCGTAGGTCTAGACGTTTTTGTATAGCAACAGCGGTTCGCCGACGTTCTCGATCTCTGGAATAGTGCACTTCAGGTCGAAAGCCTTGGCTAAGACGATTTTGAATATCTGTGGTCAAGTTAGTATGGTAGGGATCAGACTTGGGGGTGAACTCATCCATACCTTTTGAACATTTATACTGTGACTAGTGCTGCTAAAGATTAAGCTGGCCTTCATGGCCTTGGCAAATCTCTTGGCCTGGAATACAGTTAGCGCACAATATCGCTCAAATACCTTCGCATCTACCCACCTGAATGGAAATCTCCTCCTGGTCCTCTCGCGGAAAGTTGACGAAGTGATCGTACTTTGTGCCAACCAAGAAAGGGATTGCCGTCTTATTAAACCCGCGACCCTGGCGGTACCACTCCTTAATAGAATTCAAGGTGCTCTTCCGTGTAAGATCGAACATGAACAGGATCGCGACAGCATCATTGCAAACGAGGGGAAGCATATTGACGAACTCGCGCTGGCCTCCCAAGTCCCAGATGGAGAAAGTGATCTCTGTATTTCGGATAGAAATAGTTTTTTCCATGAAATTCACGCCTTCACAGGTCAGCAACACCCACGAGCCCCGCAGATTATCACATACCCAAAGTCTGGATGTAGTCTTCGTCCCAGCTTCCCTCCACATATTTAACCATCAGGCTAGTTTTCCCGATTTGAGCATCCCCGACCATTCCAACTTTAATTACCACACTATTTTTCGATTGCTGCGCCGGCTGTTTCTGGCTGACATCCTGGCTCGTTTGAGAAATTCCGGGCCCACTAGACAGTCCGGAGCTTGGCCGAGATGATGTAGGCAGGTGAGGTTGAGCCAACGGAGAGAGGTTCGGCCGGGAGTCATCCAAAGACTGGTAATCGCGGGTCGGGGAGTTGTACTCGACGGGGTGGGAAGAATAGTGAGCGCGCGAGTCGCTGCTGTAACCATCCTTGAAAGCTGAAGAAGCGGGAGGAGCATCCTCTGCAGCCGCCGTTATCTGTTGGTGCTCTTGTTCATTCTGATCGGTCACATCCAGCGTGCTGGCAGCTGGCAGACGTGTCGCATCCATCTCGATTAAGCGTGTTTCAACTGGGGGAAGTTGTTGGACAAAACTTTCCACAGCCCCTTTGGAAAGTGCCTGAGAGGGTCAACACAGCCGCAGCTCCAGAAGTGAGCGTCAACAGCCCGATCGCCACTATTCCGCGATAGGCTTAGCGTGGTTGCCCGTCGGACTTCGCAGGAAAAAAAAAAAGTTCCTGAACCCTAATCAGTAATTTTCCATTTCACTTCTTCAAGGTTGCTCTGCCGCACGACTGGCTCGTCGACAGCTTCTAAAAGAAACTCCCTTAGCAGTCAAGAAAAATATTTTTTTTCCATAATGTCTAAGAGAGCTGCCGACGTTTCCGATGAGCAATCCGCCGCTCTCAAGGCTGGAGAGCGTCCGGTTGCTCAAGCCCCTCCGGACGAGGTGGGGGAGTTCGAGGACGAATTCGAAGATGAATTTGAGAGCGAAGACGAGATTCTCGAGGCTGGTGTGGATGGACGTCCCGATGCTGAACGTGAAGAGGAAGAAAAGGGTAGGTATTACTGGACGAACCTAGCACCGGTGCTTGCTTGAATTTGCTGCTTCGGTACTGATTGCGCCCGTGGCCTACAGATGCGATGGAGGTAGATCAACAGACTTTCATTCCCGGAAGAACAAAACTCGCCCCAGGAGAAGTGCTTTCTCCCGATCCATCTACGTACGATATGCTGCACACCCTCACTACACCGTGGCCCTGCCTCTCATTCGACATTGTCCGCGATTCTTTGGGTGACAACCGCAAGACATATCCCGCGACCGTCTATGCAGTAGCCGGAACACAGGCAGAGGGACGTCGGGCCAAAGAGAATGAGCTTATGATTTTGAAGATGAGCGGATTGAGTAAAATGGAGAAGGAAAACGACACAGATTCGGAAAGCGACTCGGATGACGACGACGACCTTGGAGAACCGATTCTCGAGCACAAGAGCATCCCCCTGGGATCAACAACCAACCGTATTCGTGCCCATCAAACCCCTTCATCCTCCGGCGATTATACCAAGCCTCCCCAAACCATCACAGCCACCATGCTCGAGAACTCTCAGGTGGTCATTCACGACGTCACCCCTCATCTTACCAGCTTCGATGTTCCGGGCACTATCCTCCCTCCTTCCGCGTCGAAGCCTCTTTCCACCCTTCGCATGCACAAGTCGGAAGGTTATGCCCTTGATTGGTCTCCTCTACAGCCCCTTGGGAAGTTGTTGACTGGTGATAATGACGGTCTGATCTACGTTACAACGCGCACCGAAGGAGGCGGCTGGGTTACCGATACCCGGCCATTCACGGGGCATACATCATCAATCGAGGAATTACAATGGTCTCCCAATGAGCGGAACGTCTTTGCTTCTGCTAGCAGTGACGGCAGTGTGAAGGTGTGGGATGTCCGGTCTAAGTCCCGCAAGCCTGCCGTGGACGTGAAAGTTTCGAACACGGACGTCAATGTCATGACATGGTCGAAGCAGACATCCCACCTTCTTGCTACAGGTGCCGACGATGGCCAATGGGCAGTCTGGGATCTGAGACATTGGAAGCCAAATGCCGTGGCACCTTCATCTCAGATCACGGCATCGCCTGTCGCACTATTTGACTTCCACAAGGAGCCCGTCACTAGCATTGAGTGGCACCCATCCGATGACAGTGTTGTGGCCGTTGGTTCGGCTGACAACACTGTGACTCTGTGGGACCTGGCTGTTGAGCTCGATGATGAAGAGAACCGGGAAGCTGGTATGGCTGACATCCCACCACAGTTGCTTTTTGTGCATTACATGGAGTCGGTGAAGGAAATTCACTGGCAGGCCCAGATGCCTGGCACAGTCATGGCTACTGGCGGTGCTGGATTTGGGTATGTGAACCCCTCTGATACTAGGGAATGCCGCAATGCTAACAAATTTCACAGAGTGTTCAAGACGATCAGCGTATAGATAAAGACACACGCGATTTTGATATATGCGTCTAACGACCTGCCAATTTCATCCCTCTATACCACATGTTTGATGGAAGTTAAATTAAAGTTCTCTGGAAATAGAAGTAAATGAATATGATGACACTGTGATGTTTCACAAGAGATGACCGCATGAATCATTGCGATTAGTGTGCAGATTGTGAGCGTTGATTGGTTTCAGCTTGCCCTATTCTACGCTCAGAACTGACGCTTGCCGACGATCAGCATGTCGGTAATTGATAGTCAAATGCCGTTGGTGACAGGTGACCAACAGAACAACCCGACCAATGACTGCTTTATATCGCTCACCTGGAAAAAAAACTCAAATTAGCCATATGATTCCCTTTTTGTTTTCCCCTTACGAGCAGCCACGTGTTATATGGCGCTGTATTATATTGTAGAGACCAGTTACTCACTTGGGGATCATAATAGATTTCCTTCCCCATGGGCATTCGTCGGGGTCTGATATATGGGGCAACCAATCAGGTACGGGTTGAATGGGTTGAATGGGTTCCCCATGCAAAATGCGGGGAAAGCTTTGCCTCCACTGGTGTTAAAGGTCGTCCCCAACCTTTGGCCAAATCCCTCTATTGAAACCTTCCATTTGCTGCAACTTCTCTCAGAGAGCATCTCTCTTTCTTCTTCGCCGTCTCTGCAGTGCTCTGACTAGTGGGGTTGATCACGTCTGCTAATAATCCGCCCATGATTGTGCTCAGTGTCTATCACTTCCCTGTAGTGCTCATCGCTCAGCATCACTTGCCCCGCAAACTGCCATGAGGATCGGAAGGGGATGTGAGCGCTGTCGCCTTCGTCACATCCGGTGTACTACTCGGGCCGATGCGTCATCTTGTAATGCATGTGCCCGTTTGGGACGTACATGCCATCTCGATCCCCCATTTCGTTTTAAGACCGTGCGCCATGTCTATCAAAAGAGTCAAGGGACTGCCTCCAAATTCGAACTGGAGTGGGATTCAGGGCAGATATGGGTGAATGTTCCTCGATCTTGTACGTACCCATGTCCTTCTGGTCTTTCCTGTCAATAATTTCCTCGGTTTTCACTGTTTCACAACTCGCTATCTAATACTGTACAGTAACGTTCGTTCAAGAGTCAGCGGAAGATTCTACAGACGGAAGTATAAGCGATGCTACACCTGCGGATCCTCAGGGTGACAACCAACGTCCCTCAGGCCGTCCTCATGCCTCTATCTCTGACTCCTTCGCGACTAATATACTCTTCCCCGGATCTATGGACCTGCACGATGAGCCCGCCATTATTCCACATATCGAAGGCTCAATATCTGCCCCCTCAATGCACGATGAACAGCATCCGAACAAAGCTACAGCAATCTCACCGAGCGCTATCAACGACATAATTTCTCCTTTGCCATCCACTAGTACGTGGGGAGCCTCGCCAATGACCCCATCGACTCCGCGTTCGACCTCTTCGTCGACAATAAGCTCTCGGGAAGCATTCCTATTGCGCTCATATATCAACAAGATATCACCGTGGGTAAGATAAGAAACTGACATTGTATCGTCTTGATATGTTAGTGTGGGAGGTTCTAATGAGTCCGTAGATGGATATTTGTGACTTGGGCTCGCATTTCAGCACCGAGGTCCCACGCAGAGCGCTACATGTGCCAATAGTTCTGAAAGCTGTTCTAGCACTGGCTGCTAGGCACGACGCGATCATGTCTGGTGCAAGCGATTGGGAGGCTTCGGAATACCATAGTCAATGTGTAGAGCTGCTCATTACCGCTCTCGCGCTGCCGGAGGAAACCTATGACGACAACTTGCTTATTTCTGTCGTGATTCTGCGAATCTACGAGGAACTAGAGATGACGACGGATGAAAAGTGTCATTTACTTGGTTCCAACCGGCTCTTGAACACCATGTCCAGGTCCGCGTCATCTGGCGGGTTGACAGAGGCCGCCAGTTGGCAGTTCCTACGGCAGGCCATCTATGCATCAATTGTCCAGAATCAGCCTATGCAGCTTGACCTTCGGAATTATGAACAGTCACCTGTTTTCAAACGGACTGACGATGCGGCTTACGCCAACATTATCATCTTCTACTGTGCCCGGATCCTCCAGCTCTGCTCGGAGGGCCATGTTGCAGCCGTGGATGAGGAGGATTGGCATGGTCTGTCAAACAGCGTAGAACAGTGGTACCGTGACAGACCTGTTAGTTGGCAGCTATTGCAGTACAAAGATGCCAATCCAGCAGAAAACCGGCCATTTCCAGAGCTATGGGTGATGTCACCTCCGGCTGGTACGTCCCAGGATCATTTAAAATATAGATATATTGGCTGACGTCCTGTAGTGGTCGGATTGCAGTATTACCACACCTGCCAGATTCTCCTCACCTCGTCTGATCGCCATTGGGGTGTAGTAAGCAACTATGAACGTGCACGATTGAGGCGTATGGAAGAGGTTAGTTTTTCAATGTTGATACGGGTCACTCTATATACTCATCGTACGCAGAAGGTAATCGCGTCACATGTGATGCAAGTCATTGGGTTGTCCTCATCGAATGAAACGGTTGAAAATGCATACTTCATGGCCTGTCACCTGCTCTATCGTTGTAAGTTCTTCCTCCCTGTGGCAATGCCACCAACCAATCCTAACTCGCGTTGTTGTAGATGGACATTGCCTGCGCCATCCCGTCGAAAAGCGGGGATCACTAAAATTCCTGACTCAGGTAGAAAGCTCGGTGGGTTGGCGAACGGGATGGATTATCCGAATATTAGAAGAGCAGTGGAGCGAACTGCAGGGGTTGGATTCATGGGAGCGGTAGTGGCGCTGTACAATATTGTTTACCTTTTTTTCCTTCCTTTTTTGTTTTTTGGAGAGTTGGCGTTAGACTTTCGGCAACCAATTATCTCATGAGGATATGATATGATATGATGATTATTTCGATGCCTGATGAGCGGGGTTGACAGGTGGGTCTTGGCGTGCATGGGAGATTTTCACAATCTGATACTAGGATAGATAGAATAGAGATATAAATAGATCAAGACTTCGTTGAAGAATGCTATTGCCTAAGTATATGAAGTCTAGCGTCTACTGTTTTGCCAGGATTCTGTACTTCCTGAGTGTTAATCCCCAGGCATCCATTTTCTCCCATCCTGGTTTCCAATAGAAAAGAAGAGCAGCAAAATAATTAGCTTCCGCCAACCCTGTTGCCTACTACCATCGGACCCCCGTCACCTCATCGAAGTGCCCCGATTACTCAACAAAATGATCCCAAAAGCCCTAACCGACGATAAAAATAGATTTCGTCAAGTCGAGCTTCTCAATGAGCTGTTCCATATTCTGACCAGACTCACAAAAACAAGACCACTCAATTCCCAATATTCACAAAGTATCACATGTAAATCAGTCCTGCATGCCCATCTCAATCTCAATCAAACCAAAACAAGGGTCCAACCCAAGACATGGATGGAAGAACCAAGAGTGGGGTGGATGTTTTCCTATTGTGGCAGTGTTTTTCCTGTATCGGAGCTCTCACTCGCTCCCGCGTCCGTCCGCCAAGTGTCTATCAAGTCAGTCTACCGCAAAGCTCATGATTGCCCTATCTTGGCAGGCACTTGGCATTGCCAACTTGTTGACAGGGGGTTCGAAGGTATACTGGGCTTCCTGTTATGGATGCCAGGATTCCTTCGGGGTTCTCCGCTGTCGCAGTTCGGCCCGCGTTGCCCTTTTTCATATCATCATGGTTACATATCGGTTGAGATGGCTACTATACTAGTCCTAGTAGTCTTCTCCGGGACTTGCTAAGTCAAGTTAGTATTGTACATAACTCGACGTACCTAGTCTCCTCACCTCACCTAGGCTACTAATTTGTATCTGAGGTATGCAAAAC
>ML732286.1:0-101139 GCA_009176345.1 Aspergillus leporis | reverse complement strand
TTTATGTTTACTCTTTTGTATACACTTATTGGATTAACACGGTGTGCTGGGAGCGAGGGGTTGCGTCCTATAAATCGGCAAATGAGCATTGAGCTTCGCTGCAGAGACACTACTACCCTTAGTCCTACGATCTGGTGCTATTTTAACGGGCCAACGAAATCTTAAGGTCAAAAATGTCAATTACAAGTGTACAATATAGCAGCCACCAGCATCCCTGCAAGCGTGGAGAATATTTTTTTTTATGGAATGTAAGGCACGTATGCATGTAGCCCCGCACTGAGATAGGCAGCTTACGTCCCACATGCACGCCAAAACCTCAGAAGATCGATAATTGAGGATATACAACTTAGCTTCGTGCCTCATCAGCCAAACAATATAATCTCTTAATCTATGGTCTATCTCCAAGAACACGCTGTCGACGTTTCGCAAAAGCACCTGAGCTAGTCCACTATTTCATATATATTTTATCTTCACCAAGTTCAGTATCCTAGTTATCATTACATTGTTCTTGCTTCGAGCCAGTTGCCACAGGATCCACCACTTAAAACTATAACAGTAGGCCTGTTTTTAGCATTAACTCTACCACTAGCAGAGCTGCCTTCGGCTCCTGAAGGAGCTGGTTGAACGATAAAGTCCCCGGGACCCTTCTCCGGCAGAGATCCCGCCACATGTCCGTGTGGAGTTCGCCCAAAAGAGGACACTCCATAACAATATGTTGGGGGTTCTGCTTACCCAGCCCGCACCCACATCTAGCATCTTGGCGGACATTGATGCGGGTGAGGTATTAGTTCAGCCCTATGTGCCCTGTGCGCAGCTGTATGAGGACTGACTGAGGAGGTTGCTTTTTGCAACCCCTTCTAGTACCGCAGGACCTGCGGACTAGGCGCCTGAATCAGGCGTTTTGTTGGACGACTGGTCTTCTCCTTCTTCCACGCCTGCACCCAGTCCTTCTTCGACCGCTCCCTGACAACCCTCTTGGCCGCAGCTCCCAGCCGGCCATCCGCTTAACTTCCTCAGGCATAGGCCCTCTCACGGCTGCTGCCTTGGCCAGCTCACTGGCCTTCTTGTTGCCGTCAATACCAACGTGGGCTGGAATCCAGTGAAAGACCACGTGAAATCCCGCCTCGCGGCACCAACCCTCGAGCTCGAGGCATGCCTTGAGAAAGATCTACCCCGAGACCATCTGGGGTTTGATCAAGGTTTTAAGCCCCGTCTGACTGTCTGAAAAGATGTGTATCCCCCTGGCGGCACGCTCCTTCCACCGGCTCGTGCCTGCCTGCACCACCCTCTTAACCATGGCCAGCGTCATCTACATCCCCTTGAGCTCTGCTGCGTATACCGTCAAGATCGATTCGGTTCCGAGATACACCGTAAAGCAGGTATTCAGGTGCCGTAGTCTCTTGCTTTGGATCATCCTTGCAAGCTAGAGCCGTGAACATGGCTATGTTAATTGTCGGCCGCTTCATTGGAGGTGTGGCTGTAGGCCAGCTTACATCAACCATCCCAATGTATGCCTCCGAGATATGCGAGGCAAAGTATCGAGGTGTCTTTTCAGGTCTATTGCAATGGATGTTAAGCTGGGGCTTCCTGATCGCCCAGTGGTTAGGCTACGGTTGTTAATTCTCCACCACAGCCTTCTCATGTATATCCTCAAATACCCACCTACCCGTGTCCAACCCACCCACGAACTAACACACAATAACCAGGGCGCTTCCCCCGTCGCCTTCCAAAACATTCTCCGGCTTCATCCTCCTAGCCGGCATATTCTTCCTCCAAGAACCCCCCCGTTGGCTCTGGGAAAAAGACCGCCACGAAGAAGCCCGCCAGTCCCTCTCCCGCCTCCGCCGTGGCCTGGGCCCAACCCTCATCGACCTCGAATACCGCGAAATTCGCGACGTAATCCTCACCGACAGAGCCCTAGGCACCATAACCCGGAAATCAATCCTCCTAAATCCAACCTGGCGCAAGCGCTTCCTCCTGGGCTGCGGTGTGCAAGCCTTTGGCCCCCTCTCCGGCATAAACGTAGTAAACTACTACGGCCCCCGAATCTACAACATCCTCGGCATCACCACCCGCGAATCTCTCCTGATAATTGACACTAATGGTGTTCTAGCTATCGTCTACTGTACAACCGGTCTAGCCCTCCTCGACCGTGTAGGCCGCATCAAGCCGCTCATCGTCTCCGCCGCGGGCCTGGCAACCGCCCTCCTCATTAATGCCATCCAGGGCCAGTACTTTAATACCGATAATGCGGCCCAGATGCGGAGTATGGCTGCTATGAACTTTCTGTTTAGTTTCTTTTATACGCCGCTGGGGATTATTAGTTGGGTTTATCCGGCGGAGATTTTCCCGGTTGAGGTTTTTGGGGCATGCGATTACGACGTTTACGAATTGGACGGTGAATTTGATTTTTGCGCAGTTTACGCCGCAGGCGTTGACGGCTATTGAGTATAGGTATTTTTATGTGTTTTTTGCGTTTAATCTTGTTGCCTTGGGATGTTATGTTTTCTTTTTTCCTGAGACGAAGGGTCGTACGCTGGAGCAGATGGATGAGGTCTTTGGGGATCAGATTATGCCGCATGCTATGCAAGATTCGGTGGCTGCGGAGATTGCGATGAAGGGAAAGGGGGATGTCGTGGAGTTATAGGTTTATAGGGAGTGTAAGGGGCAGATGGGGAGGATGGGTGTAACTTTGGCCTGGTAAACTCATACGACGTCTGTGGGGCTTTCTACGGGTGCTAATAGGGCTGGGGGTCTTACTACCAAGATTCTTTAAATAGTCGCAAATGGCAACAGACTAAATGCAAAGGTTTCTTGAGACGTACTTTTTCTTTTTTTTCCCCCTAGATGTCTTTAATATAGCAGACGAACAATTAAAATCATTTCCGCATGCTTATCGACGGTGGCCAACCACTCAGTAGCATACAGATATTGGTATGTGCGTATACACCAAACTCCGGAGACCCAACACCGTCTAAAAATAACCAGGTTTATGCGATATTCATAATTCGTTTCAAGTCGTGAAGAGAAAGTGGCTTAACCAAGTAATCATCAATACCGGCAGCAAAAGCCTGTTGCTGCATCGCGCTTGATGCCACTCCGGTGACCGCCATGATGGTGGCTCGAGGTAGGGAATTCTGTTCTTCATACTCGCGTATTTTGCTAGAGGATACGATGCCATCCATAATGGGCATAGAGATATCTATCGCTGTCAGTTGATCGTTTGTAAATCAGAGTTTGGATAGGATCGTACCCATCAGCACGTATTCGAATCTTCCGGCGCAAGATTTGTACTTTTCTAGCGCCGCTAGCCCGTTGTTTGCAGTCTCATAACTGCAGCCTATCTTGCGCATGAACGTAGCCAGTATCTAAACCTTGGTTAGATACTACCGTCTTCCAATATATGCGATGGATCTCACCTTCAGGTTCACATCATTGTCGTCTACGATCAGAACGTGGATGTTTTTCTGATTCAAGGCCTGGGGCGTAGGGAACGGCGAAAGGTCGGTTACACTGTCCCTGACCATAGGAGGGGACTCCGAACCCTTGGCGGCAGCAAACGCTTCGGATAAGGAACGCCCGCGGCCAGGGAATCCGGAGAAAGGACCCGCGATTGGGCTTTCTGCCGAGGGGCTCGGTTCACGATGTGAGTCCATAAATCGTTGCAAGGCGTCGATAATCTTGCGAGGGCCAAGTCTATTAATCGTTAGTCTATGATAAACCAGTAAGTGGAGCGTGTACATACGGCTGTGACAAGTATATGATATCCGCGCCTCGAATAGCGAAATGTCCCGGGAGCGATACTCCGTGTTCGCCGAGTACAATGACTGTGGTGAATTGGGTGTCAATAGGACCTTTTCCGGCAATCTTCTTTAAGCTGGACTCCTCAATCACGCCAATGTCTCCGGATCCCTTGTCGAGCGAGTCGGCAAACGAGACTGTCCACCCAGGCTGGCTAAGAAGTACATTGCTGACCGCGCCGCGTATTGAGAGCTTCCGTTTGGCTTCGGTAGTGATGACTCCTCTCGATGCTCCCTTGAGATCTGCATACGGGTTCAGACCAACCAAACAAACTCGGGTCATGATTCGTGATCCCGGGCCATCTCCCCGTTGGGGGAGCTGAATCGATGGTGATGTGGTCTGAGGGGCAAACTCAATGGGAATATGCACATCGACCTGTGTCCCCGAACCAACTTGACTGTTAACCTCAATGTAGCCACCTAGATCGGTTACCAATTGTTGAGCAATACTTAATCCCAGCCCCACACCTTCAGTCAAAACACTTTCCTGGGCAAAAGGCTGGTAGATTTTGTGCTCTAGGAACTCGGGCGATATTCCGCATCCCGTATCATTGATGGAGAGATGTGCAAGGGTCGTCTTTTGGTCACCAGTCCCTTCCACATCTTTGGACAACGAAATCTCAATGAGACCCGATCTGGTGAACTTAAATGAGTTTCCAAGCAGATTCATGACAATCCTCCGCCAACCACCAGAGACTGATTGAATTGACCAGGACTTTTGTTCTTCAATACGGACGACGACGGAAAGATCGTCAGGGTTGTCCGATTGCTTCACCTCTGTGCCGACGGACCTTCCACCCACACCCGCACCACTGGGGAGGTACCGGCCGGCTATCTTGGAGGCGTTAATAAGAGATCGATGTCCAGCATACAGCGTCTCAGAAACGTCCTCAATCAAAGTACCCAGGTCGAAATCGGTGACCAGATTTTCAAACTCTGGCCCATTAATTCCACCAGCCTTATGTAGGGTGGTGAGGTTGTTAATTTTCGCGAAGTCAAGCCTATAAAGCAGGATGTCAGCTGTACACTTCCACAATAAGCCGTGAATATACCGTACAGGTAGTTCATCGTATCCAACAATGTCAATCCACACGTTTCAACCATTGTCAGCATATCTCGCTGGGCGGGCTCGAGGTGTGTAGTTTGTAGTAGCTCGGCGCTAGCGAGCATGCCGTGTAATGGCGAACGGAGCTCATGGCTAACGGAAGAAAGCAAATCTGATTTCGATTTCTCTGTAGCACACCATCCAATTTGAGAGAACTTAGCAACGATAGAGTCCCCAAAGGCTCTTAGGAAGCACAGATCCTCTGGTCCCAAAGAGCGTTGCTTGTTATTCGTCCAGACGATCGCACCACCAAGCCATCGGGACTTGTCCCAGTTCCATAAAGGAAGGAACATGAGTGACTTGCTTTCAGGAAAGACGTGCCCGAGGCGAGCTGTTATAGAATAGTAAAGGGAACGGCTACCGTCGCTACTGTGTCGGCTTTCCTCCCGGCTGCTGGTGGATTGCATGGAATGTGATCTTGCTGGATCTTGAGGATTGAACAATTCGCCATGGGGGAACGCAGCGAACATATCGTGAAGCAAGCCTTCTGTTAAAGCAACTTGAAATACGCCATGACCTTTGACGATTGATCCTTCTGACAGTGCATATCCCAACGGCTCACACCGCTTTTCCGACCATAGTTCCTGTGATGATAAGCCAGGAGATGGAGCAGGCGCAGACGTATCGGTAGTATCTTTGGGATGCTCATCCCAGTCACTGGCACTAGCCGCGGAGAAGCTACAACAGAATTCAAAAGGTTACTGATGCTCGCCATCCAAATGGTACAGACACTTACCTTCGAGAGTTGCTACGCGAAGCGTCCAAAAACAAAACCCCATCCAGATCCATGCACTCCTGGAGCAAGGCGCTAGCTTGGGCGAATAACGAGGAAGTGCCAGCGGAAGCATTAGTATCCTCTGACACCGTGACTAGGTGGGTAGAGTCTTCGGAGCACCTCCTGACGTGTTGCTGGTGCTTCTCTGGAGACGAAGATGTCATGATCGAAATATCAGAACGACTGAAGAACGAAGGTGAGTCCGCCCTATCCTGAGGGTTGGGTGTTACGAACGACGGAAATGAATCACGCGCAGTATTTGTTGACAATGAAAGACCATCGATACTTGGCAGTTCGGATGACCGAGGGGAAACAACTTCGGCGCTCTTACTGACTCGATGAAATTGCTCGCTGCCCAATCCGGGTTGGCCTTTGCCAAATTCCATGAGCGCTTCGTAACGGCGCTCGATTTCACCGCAGTGATGCACCCTCCAGACATTCTCGAGATAACTAGAGATCGAACCTGCAACGTCTTTCAGGGCGTACAAATCGGTATCCGCAAATGATGATCGAGGCGCACTGCTGGCAACACAATATGTTCCGAATATTTCCCCCCGAGTGTTGCAGAGGGGGACCTCCGCATAGAATCGTACATAAGAGCATTGAACGACGAAGGGATGGCCACGAAGAGTGTTATCCGAGCAGAGATCGAGGACAACACGGCATTTACCATTCACTTTCCCATTAGAAGCGTTAGCACCATCGGTTCCGTCCACCTTGAGTCCTAGAGTCTTCAACCCAAGAAGCGAGCTGTTCTTTCTTCCATGCTTCCCCACAAAGCCAGGAATTGTTGCCTCCGCGATCACATGTGTCTCGTAATTCTCGATCAGAGTAACCAAGGCTTGATGGCAGTCAAGTCGAAAAGCGCCAAGCTGAGCAAGAGCTGTTAGGGTTGAATCCACAGGAACATTGTGAGCCGGTGATAGTTTCCGCGCATGATGGGGCGAAGGCGCCGATTGATCCCGTGAGCTGTCCGCACCATTCGATAAACCAGGACAGTAAAGTCTACTCAGGATTGAATACATATCGTGAGTGAGACTTGATTGGGACAAGAGCGAATAATCAGAGAAGGGTCTCACGTCAGCGAGTCCTACCTTGGTAGCTCCAAGACCATCTGTTGCCCGGCAGGTAGCGGAAGGGGGCGATGAGGCGCTGTTGAGTGCAGCAATGCCATTAGGCGATTTCTCGCATAGCTAGCATTCAGCAAGCCTTATCAACGGGCTAAATGAGGGTTCGTAAGACCAGAACCGGAGGTTGTTATATATTCTGTTTCGGTCTGATTTTATCAAAGTCGGCCGTGATTCCTGTCCTGGAAAATTTCACAAAAAGCTTTCCGAGTAGCCGATTTGCCCTGGCAGTGGTCTTGCCCGGTGGTCACTAGAGAAAGAGTCCCATCGGTGCTGGGGGGCCTGCGGCTTGCGGGTGACTAAAGTGCCACCCTAGATAAGGGGATCATCGATGAGTCTGCAACCTTGGTCAAGCTGACGTTTTCCGGAATAGACCGCCGCTCAACCATGGTTCACGCCGGCTCGCGTACTTAGTTCCGGCCGATCGTAGGTGTCTCGGTGCCGAACGAAGTTATTGCAAGGGCAGTATGGAGTAGACGAAAAAGCAATGACTTGGACTTTCTCGCGTTTTCAGAATACCTCGGATCTGAGAGCCCGCAGGCGAGGTGGAGCAAAGCGGAACAGAAGCCGGGAGAGAGGTTGCATTCCTCTTTGTTTGTTGATGTCTCCTGCTTTCAAACATGATCTGCAGGGAGCCTGAGGCCGCAATGAGCCACGGGATGTTACATCTTCAAAGCCTTGATTATCTAAACCACATTCCCTCTGCCGTCGGATTGGTTCGCGTGAACTCGGCCATGTTCTTTAGAGTTGAAATTTAGTAGCGGGGCAATCGTGCAATATTTTCTCAACGATGTCTTGGAAAGATAGGAGACTGTGGGGTCTCACGATGGGCCAGACTCCTTAAATTGCCTCAGTTCACCTGCAGGGCTGTTCAACTACTAAAATATTAGTCCTGTCGATCATCCTGCCGGAATCATCTTCCGACAAACTACTGTACATTAGCGTCATGATTGGGAAATACTTAAGAACGGGGCTTACTAGTAGGACTTGTTCACAATCTCGCGACCCTGGCGATAATTATCGCCACCCATTGGCTTACACGATACTATATGGCCAGATCGCTGATGATATCACAAATCGTCAAGCTTTCCTAATCAAGACTAGCTAGTTACTCTGGGATAGTTGATTATCTAAAAGTAATACACCTTATTTAAGAAATATCATTCATTAACATCAACATTCTCATTGTATTGTCTTTTATCTGTACTCCTAGAATATCTCTTGCTGTACTAAATAGTTGTTCAACTGTTACCTCAGAAGCTGGGACAGCTAGATAATCACGCGCAGCAGCTGCCATCTGAGGCATATCAGTTCTATGGATACGCCACCAACTGCACGGCCAGTCTGGGCCTGCTGTATCAATTGTATTAATGCGAGGTGTATCAAAATATCGGTTAATACCAGATAAGAGTGATTGGGTTGATGGTTGAACTCGCTAGAGCATTCGAGACTCCACATTGTCTAGTGTAGAATGCCTAGATTCTGTAGATGCTAGCGAAGCATGTGTTATGGGATTAACAGATTGTTCTAACCTAAACGTGCCCAATGGACAAGAAGAAGTAACCTCACTCTCAGAATGTTGGTTCTGGCAGAGTTTTTGTGTCGTACGGGCTTGGCAGTGCTGTCTAAGGCGGAGTTTACTAGTATGGGGCTGATTGTATAAGTAGCCCCTAACAGCATGCTTGATATGATATTTCTCATAGATTTTCGTACAGATAGCTCCAATGATCAGTTTTCCAGCATTCTTGTCGCTTAATTCACGTAATATAAGATCGCCCTTGACTTGTGGATCAAGAATTAAAGCTGTAAAATATGTACCATACTACCACAAAGCTGTAATACTCCTTATACTTCAAGGCTTCTTTCGTTACTTCAATAATGCCGTGGTTAATTCTAGTAAGAGATTCTTGGATTTCTGACCCTTCATGAAGCATGTCATGAAGTTCATAGTAAAGTAGGATAGCAAGACTGATTTAAGATTGTTTTTCAGAAATAAAAACGTAAGTTTATTGAATCTAATAAGCACACGGTGGGCATGGTACTCAATTTCCTCCATTGCAATCTCAAGTCCCAGCCCAACCCAACCCACTTCTGCAACGGACTCGGGCGTGGTTCTAGGAGTTTCGGAGAGCAGTCGGCCAGTCTTTTGGAACACTGGTAATGCTCCCGCGGGAAATACAACGATGCACAATATTCAAACGATTCCTGGTTCCAGTTCCCCCAATTTCAATCCCAAATCCCTGTACAGCCCACTCTTGGGTCAAATATAGCTGCACTTCCCAGCAATCTCAATGGTAGTCAACCTCCTGTTGTTCAGCAACCACTGCAAACCACAAGTTCCCGTGCAGCCTACGATCCACCATAATCTTATCACCAAACAACAAATGTTACTCAATCTAGTGGCATAGGTTCATCAGGAGCACAAGGATATATTGAGGAGAGCGAGATGTCAGAAAGTGACTGGGGCTCTGATGGAGAGGAGAACAACAACGGTGATGATGTTAAACGGGTAAAAGACCTCAATTATGAACAAAAACTAGCGATTGTCAACAAAACTGCGGAACTGCCGTCTGAGGATACCGATGAGGCGAAGAGGATACTCCAAAATATAGTACCGGAAGGATACGGACTGTCGATAATGGACTTCCGCACACTGATACACCCAGGTCGATGGGTAGCCAATGGAGTTGCACATCCGAGTGCTGAGCAAGCATTCCGGAGTAAGACATGGTTGTATATGTTGGGGGTCGCTACTAACAATATATTTAGGGTTGGAACACCCACAATTGAATGAAATGAAGGTTCTAGGAATAACAGAAAAGACTAGCTCATATTCCATTCTGAACACAGGCAATATGCCCTGCAGAACTCAGATGGTGGTTTGAGGCTATACCATATTCATGCATACAAGAAGGCGACCGAACATTTACAGACCCTCAGCGATGTGGTAGCAAATGATAAGTCCGAGGAGAGCAAGCCCGCGAAACATGCGCTCGATGAAATAAACAAGTTTATTGAGAAGATAAACGCGGAGAACAACCATCCTACCAACCTAGGGATATTTGATCAGTACACCAAAAATGGCTCTAATCAAAATACTGACGAGCTCATGCTCCCTCAAAGGAGGTTCTGTGGGCTATTACACTACCCTCGACGGTGGAAGACAGCTCCTCCCTCAGACGACAACACGTATGATTCAGATATGAATTACTGGGGTACACTTTATGCCAGCCTCAATAAATCCGCTCAAAAGTGGTATCAAAAATGTCTCGCAGAGGGGCCAGCAGCAGAATATAGACAATATTTTGGGTCCTTCAGTAATTTCAAGCATGAATTGAAGCAAATCAATGATGCGCACCAGCAAGGGCATAATAGCCATCGTCCATAAATGAAGCTTTTTGCGGCTGCTCTTTGCGAGCTTGTATGTCACGCGCGTAATCGTAGTGCAGCTGGTTATTTGACGACGCGGACACAAATAGCGGAAGAAATCCAGAATAAAAGGTATCCCCACTGTTGGCTACCTGACGCAATTGATACGAGCGGCTGGCCGGCTTTAGGACAACTCAACGGTCAACGGTGTATCAGGGCTGGATACACGTCAACTGGGGAGAAGATCCATTACATTCAGTTTAGGAAATCGTGCAAAATTTTGTGGTGCAAATATCTGACAAAAAATATCGACTTGTCAGTAACGCATATGATGGTGGTATGCCTGCTATAGAAGAGGCCGAGCAAGCGGGCGTACCAGAGACGATACAAGATCCAAGTAAGATCCAGGAAATGCGAGCAATGATACAAATCGGTGGCTATTATGTCCTCTTTTATGTAGCCGCCACAACATGGGATACAGCGAGCCCGAGGTTACTGTGGTTTACTGTCGGCTTCCATTATTCCGGCAATGATACGAACTTCGATATTGCTATATCACGGTCTAATTTAGGCAAGATCTTGTCACCCAGATAAGCCAGTCAACACATTATGAAAGTTATAGCAGGCCACACGGATTTACCCCTACGAGAGGCATTGGAAATCCAAGTCGCATCGGCTGCTCTCGAAAACGAGGTCTTTCCCTCAGCGGGGCAATTTTCCTTTAGGAACCCAGGGGATTCCTAGTGGCGTGCAGGGAGCAGTATATTCTCAACCAGTTGAGCCCTGACTGGGATCTTTCCCTCCAGAAGCAAGTATCCCCAAGCAGCGTGTCTCTTCCTTGGGAAGTACAGGAACCATGGTGGTTCCAACTGCCCCGATCCCAGCGACAACCGCAAAATCTGCAGGGACAGCAATGCACTTCTCCAAAACAGCTATATTACCCTCAACTGCAGAATTTTCCCATGAAAGAGCAACGACCTCAACTTACGCAGGCACAGTTTCCTTTAATGCACCAGTAGTTTCCTTTAATGCACCAGTAGTTCCCATTCACGCAACAGCAGTACCCATTCAACAACAGCAGTTCCCGATCATACAACAGCAGCCCCAATTCTAGTCACAGCTGGCTTCAATAACAGTATAGGAGGGTACTTACACACCAAGGCAGGCTCTATGATATTAGAAAATTAGGAGATCTTAAACCGGGACTTGTTGGCATGATCCTATCTTTTGATATATCTCTAGTTCACCTTTCCCTTGGTTACACGTTCTATTGTTTCTGTATCGGCTATTATCAAGATATGTAGTAATGTCCCGCCAGCCAATTAATAGTAATAGGAAATCCGATATCATTGTATCCTAGTATATGCTTCTTTTCCCTCCTTCAGCTAGAGAATCATTTTCCATATTATTATCTAAGTAGATTATATAAAGCCTATATAAAAGTGAGGTAAAAAGAAACATATAGATTATGATTTTCTCTTTTCCATGCTAGGCAAGAAGACACCCTACACTCCTTTACAAAAACTCCGAAAAGATGACGTTTCTCCTCAAGGCTTACTTCTTTCCCAAACCATGATGAAGCCGGCAGTGGGTAGACCACTTGTTGCCCAGTGACCTGATCTATCTATGAAGACAGCTTCCAGGTTGTACAATTGTGCTATTCCATCTAATACACCCACCGAGAGTGCAGGCTAATGCAGCACTGTCTGCGGGAACCCTGGGTGTAGCTGTCCGGTCAAAAGATACAGCAGAGGATACAGAGGTTTCTCCATGCGTTCGAGCATTTTTGGAAATTCCGATGGACTTGGCCGTGACCAGTACGAGTAAAGCATTCTTGATTCCAGTCTCTTTAGGAATAAAATTGCTTAGAATCCTCCTGTGAAGCTTCTGGGTGACACACACACTTATACCGTAGTGAAATGCTTTATCAACTATAGGGTGTTTTGCGTTTTGTTGCTTAAACTAGAGATGATACATATATCATTATAGGCTGGCTTAATCTCAAACGCGGTGAGCTACTTATCGTGGTGCTATGGCCACATGGCTTAAGAAGCAGGAACTATGGCCAAATTCAAGATATCTATTCACACCATATCCTCTTCAAGTTCTTTTCATTCATGTGTTCGAGCATATGCTTATGATTCTCTATTGCTTTGTGCTTATTCTGTCTCTTATTTTGCAGGCAAAATAGCAGCAGAAACCACCCCTATTCCCTCTGGATTTCCCCAGCTGCCCAAACCCGCCTTTATGGCAGTGTCCTAGTGCATAGTATGTAAACATTAATTTACTTGATAGCAAGTCCTGACATCGAAAGAACAAGATCCGCTTCCTCTAGACCTCCCTGGGCCGAAATAGTATATGTCTCCATCACGTTTTGCATCATCTAATAAGCGTTCAAGTGGCCGATCATTATCTTTTGATAAGCCGTCATCCTTCGGTCAGCTATCGCTATTCGTCTAGATTATTCAGCCATCATTGTCACCGATTACCAATCGTCCATCTTCAAGCCACAACAGCATAAGAGCTAGAGGAAAAGTTGGCAGCACTTGATGCTTTCCCTGCCAAGACGAGCTCATTCTTTAATTGGCTCTTATACTTCCTCTTAACAGCAAGTCTAGAGCACTGTCAGAGGGATCCAAAGCAGAGCCAAGAAATATGGTGAACTTTCTCTGTTTTTTGTTTTTGTGATTTGGCGCTTAACATCACGTAACCTGGCGAAAGCAGCTCTAGTATCTTTTCTATAGTTACCTTGCTTATGGAACATAATATTTAGCTTGCATGTTTTCTTCATTATTTGATTGAAGAGTAAATATAAGCAAAATAATCTTAAAAAGAGTTGTTCCAGTATCTTTTTCTGGCTATATGGTATCACAGTTATCAACGTAGCTTTGAGAATATCACACTTCTCACCACTCCCTGGTTACATCAGCGGCCATCACCGAAAAGAAGAAATTTATCACCAATGTCTGACAAGTGTTCCAGTCAATGCCCTCCGCCTTCTTTGTTTTGTTGCGAGGCATTGGGATGAAGTATAACTATATTGGGTTTGATCAAAAAGTGTATGTATAATATCGGGGCATGAGTGATCAGTTGAACAAAACGTACTGCAGAAAGAGTTTGTAAAAAGGCAGAGAGTGACTCTTATATTTTTTTCTTATACCCATGATATATCCGCTTAGACTATTCAATTTAGACCAACTTAGAGACATTCATTGATCAAGGTATAAGGACCTAAGCGCTAGGCTAGGACAAACCGGGTATCGGCTGTATAAATCACTAAAGCGGCGAGTACTATCAGGGCGGAAAGGCCACGATTTTTTATCTAAACGCCCATTACCCAGAGTTTCTCCGTACTTTGATAACAATCATTATATTCTTGTGAGAATGACATATAGAGTCTATTTTTGTTGCCATTTAAACCAACAAGAGAAGAAATCTATTTAGAGTTTCAAGTAAGATGATTTGTGTTGTTCCTTGTCAATGTACATCGCTGAAACACCTATCGATTCGCAATCATGACAAAAAGGATAAAACATGAGCCGACCGGATATCAGAAAAGACGATCTACAAAGCAGAGAACGCCCTGCTATGTTTCTACATAGATGGATAACATATCCATAGCTTATTCCAAGTTTCCAAAGCTGATTGAGTCAGAAGTCAACGAATTGGTAGTTGGGTCAACCCGCATACAATGGATTTTCTCAATTGCTTCGACGATATATCCCAACAGCACGCCTGTACAGTGGTCCGGTCGTTTCTCCACTTTAGTTACGGAATAAACAGCTGCTTCTAGAACTAAGATTCAAGTCCCACTCCCCCCTTAACACATCGTGCTCATAAAACGTGACCAATGATGTAGTTTCAAGTGGTCATTATTTGTAAGCACATGCCATCTTGCATACGCCCTATTTTAGTTATTTTAGATTGGTAACGGAATGGGGAGAACTGCTAGATTTGCGGTGTTGCTGAAGAAATAAGGGGGTCGAGGGTTTTCTAAATGCCTTATAGATTTTTGAAGATGCTCAAGTAGGAGAGTGAACATCGATGCTTTAAGCTGATAGCGTTAACACAAAATGAAAACGATCCTGAGCTAAGATTTTCGGGGTGCTGAGGTTGAATAGAGTTCCTACAGGTCATCGAAGCCATAGCAGAATGATGAAATTTTCCAGATCCCCCCATCTTATCTTTTATCTATATATCCGATTTTTCATGCAGAGCCAATGGGTCTTGGAAGATATACAAGCTATATGATTGGGTGGCAAACTGGGGCTCGGAAATGCGGATGAAAAGTATCAGCGGAAATACGGATTTACGGTACTTATTTGTCAGGCACCAGGTACCATATAAGAATAAGATCTCAGGGGAAGATGATGATAGCATTGATTGCCATAACCTTTTGGGAATAGATTTCCGGACGACGGCATTGCTGGTGCTCTTTGAGCTTTGGGTGGCCTGTAATAACGAACTGGTAAGATATAACATCGTGGCAAAATGATCGATATACTGACTAGAAAGCCAATATAGCTCCGTTGATAAGAACGCTCACTATGAATACTCCGTCGTCAGGCACGGTCGACCTGGAATACGGTGACTCGGCACTTCGCAAACGTTTGACCCTCACCTTTCGCAATCTCAATATCCGAGTCACGGCCCCCGATGCCGCGCTGGGCGAGACACTCCTGTCCTATGCCGATCCGCGACACGTCCTGGATTTCTTTCGGAAGAGTCGACAACCTAAGAGGGTATGCTTTGGTGAGCTTTGTGCCGTACAGCAATCAGTAGCTAACAGCAAGCCAGACTATCTTGAAGGATGTTAATGGGCAGGTCAAGCCTGGTGAGATGGTAGGGAAAACGGAGTCTATAACATGCGACAAGCACGCTGATAGAATATAGTTGCTGGTTTTGGGAAGACCTGGTGCTGGGTGTACTTCTCTGCTGCGTGTCCTCTCAAACGATCGAGAATCATTCGACGAAGTCAGTGGCGAGACCCGATTTGGTAGCATGGATCACAAGGAGGCGCGAAAATTCCGACAACAGATCATGTTCAACAATGAAGACGATATCCACTTCCCGACTTTGACGGTCAACCGCACAATGAAATTTGCGCTGAAGAACAAGGTTCCTCGAGAACGCCCCGAGCATCTTCAGGAAAAGAAGGACTATGTACAAGGCACAAGGGACGGCATCTTGGAATCGTTGGGTATCGCGCATACTAAGAAGACACTGGTAGGAAACGAGTTTATTCGTGGCGTATCTGGTGGAGAGAGAAAGCGTGTTTCTCTGGCTGAAGTGATGGCAGGCCAGGTAGGAACTTCAGGTTCAATGCGTGGAGTATTTGCCATGCTGATAGAACATACCAGAGTCCCCTTCAACTTTGGGATAACCCAACTCGAGGTCTTGACTCTAAGACTGCAGTTGAGTTTGCACGCCTACTGCGCCGAGAAGCAGACGAGAACGACAAGACGATCGTGGCCACAATGTACCAGGCAGGAAACGGTATCTATGATGAGTTTGACAAAATCCTGGTGCTAGCGGAAGGGCGGGTCATCTATTATGGCCTTCGGAGTATAGCACGAGCATATTTCGAGGATATGGGATTCATTTGCCCTAAGGGTGCCAACATTGCCGATTTCCTGACGTCCGTTACTGTCGTGACCGAACGAATTGTTCAGCCTGGATTGGAGGGAAAGGTTCCCAAAACCCCAGAAGAATTCGAGTCCCTCTATCTCGCGAGCGCTATCAACAGTCAAATGTTGGATGCCATTGAACCGCCAGAGAAGTTGAGCCACGAAAAGGACGATCTGGCCATGGCAGTAGCTGGCGAGAAGAAGAAGAAACACCTTCCCCGTCCTCAAAGTGTTTACACCACTAGCCTCTGGGACCAAATCCTTGCCTGCACTGTTCGGTAAATAGTCCCCATGACTGATTCTCGGAACCTATGAATAAAGATTGCTAACTTTGAAAAGACAATTCCAAATCATGCTCGGAGACAAACTTTCTCTTGGGATCAAAATTGTTTCAGCCATCCTTCAAGCCCTCGTGTGTGGCAGTTTGTTCTACAACCTAAAATTGGACAGTAGCTCTATTTTTCTCCGACCTGGTACACTATTCTTCCCCTGTCTTTACTTTCTCCTCGAGGGTTTGTCCGAAACGACTGGTGCGTTCATGGGTCGTCCTATTCTCTCCCGCCAAAAGCGCTTTGGCTTCTATCGCCCCACGGCATTCTGCATTGCCAACGCTATTACGGATATTCCTGTCGTGATTGTACAAATATCTTGCTTTTCATTGATCTTGTACTTCATGTCAGCATTGCAGATGGATGCGGGAAGATTCTTCACCTACTGGATCATCCTTATCGCAATGACACTGTGCTTCATGCAGCTCTTCAGGGCTGTCGGTGCGCTATGCAAACAATTCGGAAATGCATCCAAAATCTCGGGGTTGTTGTCAACAATCTTCTTCGTCTACGGAGGTAGGTTTATTCAATAGGTTAATGAACACGGTTACTAAGGGTTACAGGTTATCTCATTCCATTCGAAAAGATGCATGTTTGGTTCCGTTGGATCTTCTACCTCAACCCCGGCGCGTACGCTTTCGAAGCTCTCATGGCCAATGAATTTTCTGGCCTAAAGCTCAAGTGTGTTGAACCTGATTATATACCTTATGGTGCAGGATATTCAGACTCGTCGTCTTCGTACCGTGGATGCTCTGTGTTGGGTAGTGACGGGGAAGGGATGATTGACGGGGCGACCTATATCCGGGAGCAGTACAGTTACTCCGTTGGCCACATCTGGAGGAGTTTCGGCATTATCATTGGCATGTGGGCATTTTTCATCTTCCTTACCGCCGTTGGCTTCGAAAAGCTCAACAACCAGGGAGGGTCGTCCGTCTTGCTTTACAAACGTGGCGGCCAGAAGAAGCGCACTTCCGATGAAGAGAACAGCCAACACGCCGGCTCCCAGTCAAACGCCGATGCCGGTGCCCTTGCGCAAACCGTTAAGCAGTCCACCTTTACGTGGAACCACCTCGACTACCATGTTCCGTTCCACGGGCAGAAGAAGCAGTTGCTGGATCAGGTGTTTGGTTACGTCAAGCCTGGTAACCTCGTAGCACTTATGGGTTGCTCGGGTGCTGGAAAGACTACGTACGTGTTTTAATCTATGTACTGGTTGGAGTACAGGCTAACTTTATTTTCAGATTGCTCGATGTTTTGGCTCAACGCAAGGACAGCGGTGAGATCATTGGATCCATTCTGATTGATGGCCGACCTCAAGGACCCAGCTTTCAGCGGACGACGGGTTACTGTGAACAGATGGATGTCCACGAAGCAAGTGCCACAGTCCAGGAAGCTCTTGAATTCTCTGCCCTTCTCCGACAGCCCGCCTCCGTTCCTCGCGAAGAGAAGCTGGCCTACGTAAACCACATCATCGACCTACTGGAGCTGCGCGAAATTAGTGATGCTCTTATTGGAGGTGAGTAATGATTTGTCGACTTTGATAACAAACTAAATTACTGACTCGTGTAGTTCCCGGAGCTGGCCTTAGCATCGAACAACGAAAGCGAGTCACTCTGGGCGTTGAATTGGTAGCAAAGCCGACTCTGCTGTTCCTTGATGAACCCACGTCAGGCTTGGACGGCCAATCGGCGTACAATATTATTCGCTTCTTGAGAAAGCTTGTGGATAGCGGCCAGGCAGTCTTGGTAAGTCTGTTCACATACGGTTTATGGTCATAGTTGCTTATTCTGATATAGTGTACCATTCACCAACCCTCTGCTGTCCTGTTCGACGCATTTGATTCGTTGCTTCTCCTGGCCAAGGGCGGGAAAATGGCTTACTTCGGCGAGACTGGCAAGGACTCCGTCAAAGTATTAGATTACTTCGAAAAAAACGGCGCCCCCTGTGAGCCTGACGTCAACCCAGCTGAACACATCGTTGAGGTCATTCAAGGTAACGCAGAAAAGAACGTTGACTGGGTGGAAGTTTGGAACCAATCTGAAGAACGCCAGCGTGCGGTTGCTGAGCTGGAAGCTTTGAACAATGATCGCAAGGCGAACACACAGGAAGACGAAGACCAGTCCGACTTTGCAACCTCACGTTTCTTCCAATTCAAGATGGTCTTGCAGCGACTTATGACTCAATTATGGCGGTCTCCGGTAAGTCATAAGCTTCCAGAATTAAGCTACTCCATGCTCATTCTTTTAGGATTATATGTGGAACAAGGTTATTCTGCATGTTTTTGCAGCTCTTTTCAGCGGATTTACATTCTGGAAAATGGGCAACGGTAGTTTTGATCTTCAACTCCGTCTCTTCGCTATCTTCAATTTTATTTTCGTGGCACCGGGATGTATCAATCAAATGCAGCCGTTCTTTCTTCACAACCGCGATATTTTCGAGACCCGCGAGAAGAAAGTATGTTACTTGCTCATTTCTCATATCGAAATTTACTAACAGATATCAGTCAAAAACATACCACTGGCTCGCTTTTATCGGCGCTCAAGCTGTTTCGGAAATCCCCTACTTGATCATCTGTGCCACGCTCTACTTCGCATGCTGGTATTTCACCGCCGGGTTCCCTGTCAAGGCTAGCATCTCCGGCCACGTATACCTGCAGATGATCTGTTAGATTCCCTACAACCACAATCCAGAGGCAAGTCAGCTAACACAATCTAGTCTACGAATTCCTGTACACCTCCATCGGCCAAGCCATCGCTGCCTACGCACCAAACGAGTACTTCGCCGCTATCATGAACCCCATCCTGATCGGTGCCGGCTTAGTCTCTTTCTGCGGTGTCGTGGTCCCTTACTCCCAGATGCAGCCCTTCTGGCGCTACTGGATGTACTACCTGGATCCGTTCACGTACTTGGTCGGCGGACTTCTGGGGGAAGTCCTCTGGGACGTAAAGGTAGAATGCAAGGCGTCCGAACTGGTTCACTTCAGCGCGCCGTCCGGCCAGACTTGCGGTCAATACATGGCCGGTTTCCTGAGCGAACAGGCGGGTTATCTTCTCGATGCGAATGCGACATCTTCCTGCTCGTTCTGCCAGTACTCTACGGGCGCGGACTATGCCAAGGCATTCAATTTGAAGGAGAAGTATTATTCTTGGAGAGACGTAAGTGGTCCTCTTATTTTGTTTTGTGAGTATGGTTTATACTGACTGACTGCGGGTGCAGACTGGAATCACTGCGCTCTTTTGCATTAGTTCGTATGGACTGGTGTTTTTGATGATGAAGTTGAGGAGTAAAAAGACGAAGAGTGCGAGATCAGAGTAATTTTGTGGTGCGTGGAAGTCAATACTGGATATAGAGTTACATATTGGAGCATGCATCCGTGGGCATACGTATATAGAGAGCCTTAGACCGATAGATATAGATATCACTAGAATAATAAAGTAGGACATTGTTTAGGTCTATAACACGTCAATCCCTATGAACTGTTGAGTCGCCAAGCCATTCTGATTCAGGCGCAAATGCACACGGTATGCAACCCCACAGTCTTCCTTAATCATGTAAATCCAGAAGGGGGCAAAAACAAAGGATACTCGCCAGAACCAGAGATTGGGAGTAACCTTATAGTTATCAAACCCCGCAGCCAAAGCAGTTAACGGGCGCCGAGGTCTGGCGAAGGGAGAAAAGTACCGAAGAATTGAGGAATATATGCCGGGGGGTAATGGTTCTCGACCCAGAAGGTCGCTTACATTAGCACGAGAACCAAGAAAGACAAAATGCGGGGAGAAAATCTGGGGGAAATAAAATCATGAACCAAGACTTTGGCATCGCCAGCTTCTGTTTATGTTATCCCATCCATGTATAGAGTACTGGACAGTTACTCACAACAAAAAAAGACAGCACTGGATATAAAGATGGTAGTCAATGTTGTTAGGATTAATTAATCTCCACATTTTGACATCATTTTTGCACCTGTTCTCTCTTGACTGAGTTGTCATTAGCCTCCCTTTGTTTATCGCAGCCAGCTGACTGGAAAATGTAGGATGTCAGGCCCGTTCCCCGCAGGTTTCCATTGGCTTCAACACAAGGGATGCTTTCGTTTACCCAAGGTTGGCAGCTTCTCGGGCTTCAGACGCTGACGAATCCCATGCCTCGCCGCGGTTTCCCATCCGGCGATGCCCTCTTGGCAACTTGGCTCGCAATGAGTTTTGACGCTGGCTGACGTGCGATAGGCCTGAAGTCCCGGAGTCAATATCGGCATGGATTGTCTCCCCAACAGCCAAGAGCGCCACGGAAACTTTCAAGCTCTCACAAAGGGATAGTCCTGTCGCTTATTTGCCTATCTCCCCAAATATGCCGCGGCACAATCAAAAGTCCCCGGTCTGATTGACAGTCTGCAATTGCCATGCATTTCGGCAATTCCATAGGGGCATTCGTACTACATCACTGGTCTATGGAAAGCGTCGTTCCTCCGGTCTATCTACCGTGAACCTGAGCTGGCCAATGTACGTGCCGTGTTTCTAGGCCATGACGTTTGCGGCCTGAATTTCGAGGCATCGAGGGAATCAATGCCCAGACCCTGACGGCCAAAAATCTGCTCAACCCCAGATTCTTCACCCATTCGCTCATCCGAATCTGTTTCCCGCCGTGACGTTCGGCAAATCCGACTAGTCTGTCATATCCGATAGTTGATCGGTGAATTGGTATACTTTCACGTATATAAATTTACCCCACATCCCCCTTGCATCTACCCTTGGAGCTTAGGAGGATGTGTTGGACGAAAAGCTCAAGAACTGTTCATCTTACTTGATCGCAATATGACAAGCGACACAGGTGCTTTAGGGGGCTTCGCAGATGAGAAGGCTGGGGTCAGTGGATTAGACAATGCTACCGATGCAGCTCGCGAAGCAGCCGGACGTGGCCACGCAGCAACTGACCAGTATGGTCGCGCGCTGATTGAGTTCGATCGTACCGCAGAACGTCATCTGCGTCTGAAAATTGACCTATACATTATCCCGACCGTGGCACTGCTCTATCTATTTTGTTTCATTGATCGAGCCAATATTGGTATGTCGTGTCATTCGGAACATTCGACGTACAAGTATCTGTGGTATGTTCAGTCACTAACTACGGCCGGATGATAGGAAACGCTAAACTCGCCGGGTTCGAGAAAGATCTAGGCCTAAAGGGTAACGACTACAATATAGTCTTGTCTATATTCTACATCTCTTACATCATCTTCGAGATACCATGCAATATTGCTTGCAAGTGGATGGGACCGGGCTGGTTCCTTCCGGCGACCACTGTGGCATTCGGTGTTTGCTCCCTTGGCACGGCATTTGTGCACAATATCCAGGCCGCATCCGGGGTCAGGTTTTTACTTGGAATCTTCGAAGCAGGGATGATGCCGGGAATTGCATACTACCTTTCGCGCTGGTATCGGCGCAGTGAGCTTGCATTCCGATTGGCGCTTTACATCGTCATGGCACCACTCGCCGGTGCTTTTGGTGGCCTCTTGGCCTCGGCTATCTTGACTCTGGACAATTTCGGCAGTCTGCATACCTGGCGTATGATCTTTGCCATTGAAGGAATCGTAACGATCGGCCTAGGCCTGGCGGCCTTTCTCACACTGACTGATCGGCCCGAGACTGCGCGCTGGTTGTCACGGGACGAAAAGGACCTTGCGATTGCTCGGTTGAAGGCCGAACGTATCTCTACCACTGAGGTGCTGGACAAGTTGGATCGCACCAAGATGCTGCGTGGCATCTTTAGTCCCGTCACACTATCGACCTCATTCATCTTTCTGCTCAACAATATCACCGTGCAGGGGTTGGCATTCTTTGCTCCGACTATCGTCCGGACCATCTACCCGAATGACAGCGTTGTGTCACAGCAGCTGCACACCGTGCCTCCTTATGTGGTTGGAGCGTTCTTCACCGTTTTGTTCCCCTTCCTAAGCTGGCGCTTTGACAACCGCATGGTGTTCTTCGTGATTGCGCCGCCCCTCATGATGACGGGCTATATTATGTTTTTGGCCAGCAGCACGCCCATAGTGCGCTATGGTGCCACCTTCCTGATCGCCTGCGGGGCGTTTGCGTTCGGCGCACTTTGCAATGCTCATGTTTCGAACAATGTAGTGTCGGATACGGCGCGATCGGCGGCGATCGGGACGAACGTTATGTTTGGCAACTTGGGCGGGCTGATTGCTACCTGGTCATTTTTACCGTTCGACGCGCCGGATTATCATATCGGGAATGGTCTCAATTTGGCAACGGCATCACTGACCATGATCCTCGGGTCGCTTGTCTGGTTGTGGATGAAATTGGACAACAGGAGGCGGGACAAGGTTGACATTGACGGGGCCTTGCGAGGCATGACACAGAAACAGATCCAGGATCTGGACTGGCGCAACCCAGCCTTCCGTTGGCGACCGTAGTACCACAGATAGGGGTTTTTATCTGGTTTTTTGCTTGTTTTTGATGTAGTATGCAGAATGCATCCCATTTATGCAAAGATGCATGAACCGGATCTAGTCTGCATCACGTCAGGAGAGGGATGCATGGCAAGCGTATTCCTGTGAGATAGCTGTAGCAGAATTCATGAAGCATGAGCCGC
This sequence comes from Aspergillus leporis, assembly GCA_009176345.1. NCBI lineage: Eukaryota > Fungi > Ascomycota > Eurotiomycetes > Eurotiales > Aspergillaceae > Aspergillus > Aspergillus leporis. The sequence continues at coordinate 78,401 of ML732286.1, read as the reverse complement.
TTTCGCTTGGACTCCCGAGGTCATTGTTGATCATGGTCTAAAATGAAAGGGGACACGGGAAACTTTTATGCAGGAACTTCCCGAGCAAGCGTAATCCTCCTGCCCAATGCAACGTCGGCAGCCGAATAGATGAAGGCTGTAGGGCTTCGGAAAGGCATGATCCTTGCAGGCGGGTGAGAATATCCAAGACGGCTAACGTATGCCTTAGTAGATTATTGAGACGCCACTGGTCACGGTTCACCCAATCCGAATAAGCCCAATGCAGCTCCTTCCCAACAAATCGTGTTGATGACAGTTTAATCCTTCCCAGTCAGTCTCCCTCCTCTGTCACTGTCTTTCCTCTCTACTCAATACCCTATCAACCCCCCGGCTTCCCCTCGTGGCTTCGGATCTCGCTGGTCCGTCCGGCCTAGCTTTCCTGTTAATTGATCCAAATCCTCCTAGGCTAATTCTACCCGTGGGCCATTATCCCGCATTTGGACACGTCGGTGTAAATCCGGGTGAGACTACTAGTGCTGCGAGGAAGACTAGCAAGGACCACGAATCCTTTCGTGGTGAGGAAACCAAAGGACGAATTATAACAATGGTAATGGACGGACTAGACTAGGATCTGTTAGGTTGTTGCGACTCAGCTTTTCCTTATTAATGACTATGTGGGTATGAGTGACTAATTTTTCTCAGGTCATTTGCCGGAAAGATGTTGCATCCTCCCTAATTTAGCCCTTCTTAAGTTAGGGTTTTTGGTCAGTGGTGTCCCGCTTTTCCCCAGAAACAGCCAAAGAAATCTTGGCCACCACATGTGGATCGGCAAAGTCTGTGCTGGACGACCAGTCGACCCGTTCGCTTTAATCCTCCGGTCACCATTCAGAAAGCCCCGAACGGGCTCCAGAAAACCCCCACTCATGCACTACATCCCGCATGCCTCGTGACCCCCGGTACCTCCAGTTTTTCCCTCCATTTCCCCAGGTCCGCCAAGTGGTCTGGTCAAAGAAATCCCCGTGTTTTGGCCCCCGGTGATGCCAGATTTCTGTCGGAAGTTGACCGAAATCGTCCCATACTGACCGACGGAATGCTACTACTCGATTAGTCGACCCAGTGGTCCAGCTCCCATGTTAGGTCGATCCCAGTGTGGCCGTCGAAAAGGCCTGGCCGCATGTGATTAATGTACATGCCAGGATAATGTGGGCAAGATGCAGCGATAATGCATATGGCGGGTCAGTCACACATTTTTGTTGCTTTGTTGTCTTTCGTGCTCTCGAAAAAATGCCACTGTTACACAATGACAGCAATGCTGGGCACCGCGAGTTAAGAGCTCATAAGCTCTCCGCGAAATCTCGGAACCTGGCCGATGGAACTCAAATACAAAGGCCATAGCCTTATAAGCACCCCAGTCTCTCAAGCACCCTTGGCGACGCCAGCTCTTGGCAAACTCAGACCTGTTCCACCGGGCAGACTTCCCTATTTGGGTGTGGATAACGTTTGATGTAGCTTTAGGGTTGATGAGTTAATTTTGCTGTGGTAATGGTCGGCCATACCCAACACTCTCCCCACGCTTAGTATTCCCCCGCATCATTGTGTGTTAGTGTGTGAGTGTGAATTCCTCGGCCGGTAAGAAAGTTGTCTGGGGTATATAATCCGGTCAGCCGGCCCCCTCGACCAGGATCAGTGTGTTGTATCACCATTGCCCTGTGTCCCTCTTCCCTTTCTACTCCTGTGCCCCCGGTGCCCTTACTTGACCTCTCCGAGCGCCACAACGGTATCAGAGTCACGCAAGCGATCTCTCTACCACTATGGCGGGCGCAAAGAAACCTGTCAATGTTTTCCGTCTGAAGAACCTGGGTGACCCGAAAGAGATCTACAACTGGAGGCTATGGCTTGCCGTGATCTCATTTGGACTCATGGGTGCTGCCCGAGGTGTCGATGAAGGCCTGATCTCAGGTGCCTTCAACTCCAAGGATTTTCAGAAGACCATCAACTATGATTCGTATAGTAAGGTTGAGCAAACCAACATCAAAGCGAACGTCTCTTCTATGGTCCAGATTGGCTCTGTCGGTGGTGCTCTGTTGTAAGACTAAGCGTTCCGGGCTCTCAATACTTCAAATATGCCTCGAAGCTGACTTATCTTCTTATTACGCAGTGCATTCTTAGTTTGCGACCGCATCGGTCGTCTTTGGGCCACACGACAACTTTGCGTGCTGTGGATTGTCGGTATCGCTATTTTCATGGGTGCCAATGGCAGCCTGGGTGCTGTGTACGCCGGTCGTTTTATTGCTGGGCTGGGTGTGGGTCAGACTGTGGTCGTTGGGCCAGTCTATCTTGCAGAGATCGTACGTGAATATCCATTGTCCCCTCGACAGTCCATGGGCTTACCCTGATAGGCACCCGCATCGGTTCGTGGTCTTTGTACCTGTGTCTTCACTGGTTTTGTCTACCTCGGTATCGTTCTTGCTTACTTCACCAATTACGGCTGCCAGTTGAATCTCGGAGACACTACACACAACCGATGGGTAAGTACCCTCTATCTACAAAAGCAACCGCTGTGGCTTCTAACTTTCATTTTAGTTGGTGCCCACCAGTTTACACATTATCTTTGCTGGCCTTATCTTCCTCCTCTCCTTCACCCAGTATGAGTCCCCTCGCTTCCTGGTCAAGAAAGGAAGGTACGAGGCGGCCGTGAGGAATTTGTCTCGTGTTAGACATCTGCCTGAGGACCACGAGTATGTCGTTGAGGAGATCACTGCCATTCGCAATTCTCACGAGGCAGAGATGGAAGCCACGATGGGATCTGGTCCAATGGGAGTGATCAAGGAGGCGTTCCTGGTTCCCAGCAATCTTTATCGCCTGTACCTCGCACTCATGGCTCAGCTCCTATCGCAGTGGTCGGGCGCCGGTTCCATCACTTTGTATGCTCCTGACCTCTTCGCATTGCTCGGTATCACCGGGTCGAACGAATCGCTCCTGGTCACCGCTATCTTCGGTATTGTCAAATTGTGTGCCGCCATCATCTGTGCTCTGTTTTTGGTCGATGTGATTGGCCGTAAGCGCTCCTTGCTCATCGGTATCACTTTCCAGGCGATCTCGATGATCTATGTGGCCGGCTTCCTCACGAGCGTACCAGAGATGGGAGTCTCGGACGACTTTGTCCTCCCGGAGGGCAAGCTGGGCGCCAGTCGAGGCGCTATTGCTATGATCTATATCTCCGGGTTCGGCTGGGCCCTGGGTTGGAATTCCATGCAGTACCTTCTGACAGCTGAGCTGTTCCCGCTCCGCATCCGTGCCCTCGCGACTTCTTTGGCGATGACACTACACTTTGTCAACCAGTATGGCAACTCGCGTGCTGTGCCCAATATGCTTCTGGGGACCGACCATGGCGGCATTGATCCCAAGGGCACGTTCTGGTTCTTCGCCGCCGTGACCGTTATCGGCTGGTTTTGGGTGCTGGTTACCGTCCCCGAAACTGCAGGACGCAGCTTGGAGACTATTGACCGACTCTTCGAACTCCCGTGGTACAAGATTGGCCTCTATGGTAACCGGGATGCCGAGCAGCGCGACTTGATCATCTCGGAGAAGGCACAAATCGCCGAAACGTCCAGCCATGTGGAGAATGTTGGCAGTCGGGATAACGCGACAAGGGTCTAGGGGCTAGCTATGTGTTTATGATATCTTTTCCATTACTCTTTATGTATTTATTTTCCAGCAGAACTGCAACCGTTGAACGAACGCAGTCTCTGGAGTGAATGACATGAACGAATCAGGATATAATACTTCTTCTATCCACAAATAAACGTTCTATAACCAAAAGAAGCACCACACCCTACCCCCATTTTTCAGGCAAAGGAATAATCACAATCCTCGCCTTCCTAGCCGCATTCTGCCTCTCCCTCTCTGTACCCTTGCCCTTGCCCTTCCCCTTCCCCCAAACATCCATCATCCCCATCTCCTCAACCTCTTCAAATGGCAAATCAACCCGAATCAAAACCCCCCTCGGCTCAAAAAACCTCTCATTCCACCCATCCACCACACTCCCCAACCGCTCACTCTGACTGATCATATTACGCTCCTCCCGATTCCGCTGCACCCGCCGCGACACATAGTATCCCGGTATCGCACCCAGGAACCCGATCATCAATCCCCCTATCGCCATTACACCTAGTCCCTTGCCGATGGCTGTGGTCCATTGCTGTGGTGTCAGGTGCGCGGTGCTGAGGATCTCGGATGTGAAGGCCGTCCAGTCTTGGGGCGTGATGTTGTAGCTGGATAGCAGGGGTGGGTAGGTGAAGCCCGAGGTTGGGTGGGCAGATTTTGAGGGGATTTGGAGGCCGCGTGTTAGGGTTGTTTCGGGGGTGAGGTTTGGGGGGAGAAGGGTTGATGCTGACGTTGTGAGGTTTATTGGGGTTGAGGTTGTTGTTGCTGTGGTTGTTGAGGGGGTGTATGGTGGTGGTGGTGGTTGTGGTTGGGAGGTGTGGTTTTGGTTTTGGGTTGGATCCATCTTGGTTGGTTGGTAGGATTTATGGAGGTGATTGATGGAGTGCTTCATTCAGTGATTGAGTGATTGAGTGATTGGTAGAGTGTGTTTGTGGTGGTTTTGAGGTATTTATATATGGTCTTGCTTGATATGTATGTAGAAGATGAATATAGAGAAGCACTGTATGATGATATTCTAACTCCTGAATAGAACAATCTGCTACAACAACCACATCACACCCCGAATTTATACACCCCAGGCCCTTCGACACAGAAAAAATAACCCTCACCAGGCATCCATCACCAGCATCACCGGCCTCTAGTGACTCTCATTGTCATCCCAATTCCGAGTAACTAAGCTATGCCCAGGCCAGCAACAATAAAGCTTAGTCGCCTTACCGTTGGGGCTGAGCGCTCTCAATCCTTGTCCGGTTCGTTCTAGATCGCACGATGACTTCATGAAGGATTGTTCACCTAAGGTAGGCAGTGATTCTTATTGGAACTTTAATTGGAGCGTGACTCAGATCGTTATATTAGGGTTAGATTTTGGTATATGTCATAGATCGAGTGACTCCATTCGGGAATGAAGATGCCTGGGGCTAGAATCTCACTGCTGGGGGTTCATTGGATGATCCTCAGGGTTGATTCTTTTTCGGTCTTTGGGGGCGTTGTTATTGGTTGGGTGGGGAGGGGATACGGTGTTGCGGTTAGATACGAGGGTTTTTATATTGCGGTGTGACTGGTTCTTTTTCCTTCGGTGTTTGCAGTGGTCCACCGACAGCGTAGTTCTGGGAAGGGGTTAGTGCACTTGTTTAGATGCTTGGCGTTTGCTTTAATGGACTGGGGTTACTTGACATGACGCTTTTAGTGTGGATTAGGCAGTATGATGATGTAGGCTAATTGGTAAGCAATTTGGGACAGTAACTATAGATTTCAATTGGTTGATATAGACCGGTAGCCTGTCTACACATGTCTATATTCCTTACTACATAGTCACATATGACTATCGGACTACAGCAGAGAATTGCGTGCGGACTAGTACTCCGTACAGTATTCGGGACGGTCGAGTTCCCACAAGGACTCGCCGAGTCAGCTACAATGCCTAACTCTGGGAATGTGATACCTTCTCTATGAAGGGACAGACACTTGGTCAAATGTATGACACTTCGCGTACATAGTCTTTGCCAGTGCCGCCAAGTGAAATATGTCTGCCTGTCAATGGTTCAACGACTCGATTCCATTATGAACCTAGCCAGTTGCTGGGTGTCTTTGTTTGCAGAGCACGGATCCATGACCTGTTAGTCAAGGTGCTGCCGTGTTGCCTAGAAGATCGGCTTTAGAAGACATAGGGAAAACCCTCCTAGTGCGAACAAACGTAGTCAACTTTGGGAATCAGTACATCATGTGAACTTGATAAGAATTCCTGCATCAGACAAGGAATAATGGCAGTGGTTAGTCTAAGCCAATTAAAAAGTGACATTTTCGAAGTGGAGATGAATAGTTGCAGCCTCAGGTATCATTAATATCTGCCTAAACGTGGGTACTGTACCCCTCCCTTGTTATCTGCCCTAGTATTATCTCCGCGTAGTACATAGAGATAGAAGATGAACCGCGGTAAACTCCGGTAGGCCAACTCCGGTAGACCGAAAAGAATCAGTCCAGTCCCCCCTTGAGAATATCTGGAACCGATGAAAAAGAGAGACGTGGCATAAATCGGATTCTCTTCATCTGGAAGAAATGAGGAAATGAGGCATCTTATTTGACAAATCTTATCTGGTGTCACGGTCCATCTTGGCACATGACCAACTATAAATAAGCTAAACCAATCGTGGGGAACACCAAACATCCCTACTTCCATCAACATATCCCTATACTCCATACTCAAACAGCTAATTCTGTCGCTTCACCATGACTACTCGCTATCGCGTTGAATGTAAGTCTCCTATCTAAGCCTAACTGTAGCTTTTCTGGCTGACGAATCCTACTGATGCGCTCAAGGTATGACGCATACTGTCTCGGCGCTGCATGCCGCTAACGAAACAAGTCGCATCGTCGAGACCAGTTGATCGAATGGATCAAGGGCCTCCTAGCTGTTCCATTCGTGCTGCACTCACAACCCACTGCCGTCTACCAGGAGCACAGCGAGACCCTAGTCGCCGTTGCAGCAGACACCCACCAACGCTATGCGGAGATCTTTCGAGACGTTGAGAACCTCATTCGCGACCACAGTACTCACCCCGCCTAGGCATTGGGCCTCCCCGATAGACCATTACTGACGCTAAATCCAGTCCACCATCAAGAAACCAACGCCCCCGGGAAATCCAAACTAAATCTCCTAGTCCCAACCGTAGGCTCCTTCTACACACCCCTCCCCCTCGAAGACGCCTTCAAATACCAGGACAGTCAACGCTTCATCAGCCGGCGCCGCTTCGTCGCCCCCTCCTTCAATGACATACGCCTCATCCTCAACTCCTCCCAACTCATCGGCCTCTTCCGCACCTCGGGCCTCGACCTCGTCACCTTCGACGGAGACGTCACCCTCTACGAGGACGGCGCCTGCCTCACAGACGACAACCCGGTCATTCCCCGCCTCATCCGCCTCCTCCAACAAGGCCGCAAAATTGGTATCGTCACCGCTGCCGGCTACACCGAGGCCCCCCGCTACTACGAGCGCCTAAAGGGCCTCCTAGACGCTATCCACAGCTCCGAAACCCTCACCCCAGCCAACCGCAACGGCCTTGTCGTCATGGGCGGCGAAAGCAACTTCCTCTTCCGATACGACCACTCCTCCCCCCATAAACTCACCTACGTCCCGCGGGAAGAATGGCTGCTCGAGGAAATGCACGCCTGGAATGAATCGGATATCACCCAGCTGCTGGATATCGCCGAGTCCTCGCTGCGCGCGTGCGCCTCGAATCTGAATCTCCCTGTGGCGGTGCTCAGGAAGGATCGTGCTGTCGGTGTTTATCCCCTCGATCGCACGAAGATTACCCGTGAACAATGGGAGGAGACTGTCCTTGTTGTGCAGAATACGGTCGAGAGATCCGTTGTGGGGTCTAGATTGCCCTTTTGTGCTTTTAATGGTACCTACCCTGCCCTGCCTCTTCCCCCTCTTCCCAGGTCCCTGCGTGAATACCCACTAACATAGTGTGAAAAGGTGGAAATGATGTCTTCGTCGATATCGGCGATAAGTCATGGGGTGTGCGCGCCTGTCAGCAATATTTCGGCGGAATTGACCGTTCCCGCACTCTCCATATTGGAGATCAGTTTTTGTCTGCTGGGGCCAATGATTTCAAGGTTCGTTATCGGAACTATTTCCTTTCCCCTTCCCCCTGTCCATTTTCTTTCGAGGGGGGAATATGTATGATATTTTACTAATGTTTTGGTTGTGTAGGCACGCTTGGCGTCTACGACAGCGTGGATCGCTAGTCCGGCTGAGACGGTGCAGCTTTTGGATGAATTGGAAGTCGTTGAGAAGTGATTTATTTGAATTAATGACGCTCCTTTTTCACTTTCGTTCAGTTTGCCTGTCGCGCATTAATATTCTTATTAGTTCTCAATTGTCATGACTTGTTATCATCGGTATCGTTGGTCGTTTCGGGTTCATTTAGCGAGTGGTATGTCTACTATTTCTAGGACTATGGGGATTCCATGGACATGTCATGATGATATGCATTACATGATATACGCGATGTGGATATGGATCTAATATGAATAAGGGAGATCATAATTTTCATTCAATAATTCCTGTCTGTCATGAATACATACGGTTGCAGCCCAACACTGCATCTTAATTCGTTCTTTCAGGTCAAAATAAGCAGGGGATGGACCTATCTTTCGAAGGGCAACGAACTTGTTCTACCCACCGAAACTCAATTAACGCCGCCCATAGCAGTGCAAGTTTAACAATTCTCATAGCAGGACCAGCTCGTTTTACCCTCGCCGAAGCTGGCGCGACCGGACAGGATGTTGACTGTGTCCTGCAACTCGAGCCAGAATTCGTCCTTGGGACGACGGCGGGGCCAGTCGGTCTCGGTGGCCTCCAGGCCGGTGGCGCCGCCCATTGGGGAGAAGAGCACTTGGGACCCCTTGACGCCGATGACAGATGCGGAGAGCTCATCAGCTGCGATATCGTTGGCGGACTTGCCGGCGTAACCTTCGATATGCTGCATGCATCTGATGGCCATGCGCAGGGCGCGGATCCGATCCATTGGAGAGGGCTTGCCACCCTGCTGGAAGTGACCAGGGACAGCTGCACGTGACTCAAAGCGGCCCTTAGCCTCCTCCTTGATCATATCCGCGATGACTTGGGTGGTGTAGGTGCTGGAGGCGGTTTCGTTGCGAAGAAGAATCTTTCCGGCGCGGTTGGCGCCCTTGTCATGGGCGAAGTTGTTGCGCAGGAAGTCGATATCGCGAGCCAGCATCTTAATGTCGATTCCTTCTTCGGGGATGTAGACGGCCGAGGCACCCACAGCGAGACCAGCGGTTGTGGCGACGTAACCGGACTTACCACCCTGGGTTTCGACAACGAAGACACGGCGGCGGGAGGACGAGGCGGACTGACGGATAGCATCGCAGAAGTCGATTAGGGTGTTCAAACAGGTGTCACTACCGAGAGAGTATTCGGTACCCGGCACGTTGTTGGAGATGGTGGCCGGCAGAACGACCATGGGGATCTTGAAGGCGGAATATTTGTCGCGGGCCTGGCGCAGCTGGCTGACGGCGGTGAAAGCCTCAAAACCACCGACCACGAACAGACCGTCGAACTTAAATTTTTCAAAGCACTTGGCGGTGGTCTCGAAGTCCTCTGACGGCAGGCTTCGGTTCGTTCCAATGTCTGAGCCACCCTCGTTGACCCAGGCATCCTGCTCCTGCCAACTGACCTCGCGCACGGAGCTAACAGGGCTGTCTGCGTGATGCCGGCAAAGGCCGGGGAAACCGTTGTGAACCGCGAGAGCAGTGTGGCCACGGGTTTGGCAGTAGGCGACGGCAGCACGGGTGGCCTGGTTCATTCCTCCGGCAGGTGCGCCGACATGAATAATGGCAATGCGCATCCTCTACAGGACGTTAGTAGCTGTCTTCGGGATGTTCCGGAGACCGTCATACCTTGTTTTCGGGAAGGATCAGCTTGGGGTGGTCGGGGGTGGCAGTGTTCTTGTAGGCGAAATGATACTCCTTGAATTCAGAGTCACGCAGTTGCATCGCCTCGTCGAACTTCCGCTCGTCAATGAGTCCTGCAACTTCCTTGGTGGCTCTGACCGCCTCCATCAACGGGGTGCGCAGAATCTTGTTCTCGCGGACGGTGATGACAGGGGATGGGGAGTCTTGCTTCATATCAAGAACGGCGCGAACGGCTTCCACGCCCTGTAAGGTCGAGAGCGAGCGGTCATAAGCACATGCTGCTCCTCCACGTTGAGTGTGACCCAGAACAGTCACCCTTGTATCCAGGTCCAGTCGGTTGGTCAGAATGTCCTTAATCTTATTGCTCGAGATCTTGTTGAGTTGCCGGTCATGGGCGCCCTCGGCCACAATGACAATCGTCCTTCGCTTGCCTCGCTCTTGACGGTTCTATGGAGGATGATATTAGCACCTCGCCGATCCGCTGATTCGGCGACTACTCACCTTTGTGATGACGGAACACATATCGTCTTCCCAGCCATCCCGGGGCGGCATCTCGGGGATGAAGAGCCAGTCAGCACCGGTACTAATAGCTGACATCAGAGCCAGCCAACCACAGTGTCGTCCCATGACCTCAATGACGAATCCTCTCTGATGGGAATAGGCGGTATCGAAGACATCATCGACGGCATCACAAATGCGAGTGAGGGAGGAATAACAGCCAATGGTAGCGTCTGTGCCTGACATGTCGTTATCAATCGAACCGACCAGTCCCACGATGTTCAACACCTTGTAAGGGACGATCTGCTCTTTCGTCAACTCGCCCGTCTTGACCAGCTCCTCCAGCAAACCAGGCCATTCGGAGCGGAAGAGGTCGGCACCAGTCAAGCTTCCATCACCACCGCAAACCACCAATGCATCGATACCGCGGACTACCATATTCTTCGCAGCCTTCAGACGACCGGCGCGTTCCCGGAAAGCCATGCTACGAGCTGAACCGATCAGGGTACCACCACGGGAGAGCCACCCACGGACATCTTCCCAATGTACCTGACGGATCATATCCCCGCCATGGACCAGACCCTCGTAACCTTCGTAGACCGCATAGGCTTCGCACTGAGAGTAGATAGCCATACGGACGACCGCCCGCACGGCACCGTTCATACCGGGGGCATCACCACCGGAGGTCAAGACACCGATGCGACGGCGCTTGGGGGGCTCCGCGGGGGCGTGTGTTGGAGCCATCATGCAGATGACAATTCCCTAGAGATCTATAGGTTGGTATAAAAATTGGTCAATGATTAATGGTTCAGGGGTAACAAACAAAGCGAGGTAATGAATGGTAGTGGAACAGGAGGTTTAGATAACTTGTGTGACGGTGGGGGGGGAAAGAATTCCGGTGAGAAAAAGCGGGAGTGGGAAAATGGTACGTCACTGACTTTTAGTAGTTTGAACTTGATAAGAGTAGCTAACTCTATAATGATCGTACTATCCGGTTCGATAGATCGTATGTCAACAGGACAGTGAGAATGCCAAACAATGCACCTCGGGGGTTGGATTTTGCTACTCCTCGGTCGGGTTTGCAGTTCCTGCGAGTTGTTGAGGGAATCTCCAGGAGAAGCACAACCCGTTCTTGAAATGAGCTCCAGCAAGCTGAACAAAAGACCCTCTTCACTGATGTCACTGATGTTTCCTGTTCAGGATTAGTGTCTGTACGTTTCACGTGACTACCCCTCTAGGGCAGGGTTTGGCACCGCACGTGCGGCGGCGGACAGCTCTCCGTGGCGGGAGTGACGCCATGCAACTATCAGCATTGAAGTACATTACTTGCTACTTCTCCACCATTATCCGGACATCACTCCATCATTTGCGGCTTGTGGTTGGCTATGGCTCTTTCTTCGACACTACATAAAAACAGATCCAGTCATTGGTTTCAATGGCCCCAATTTTTATGATATCAGGCCACAGAGTCAGGGAATCCGGTCTTGCAGTATGGCTCGACCGTGGGTTTCGGCGCCAAGCCGCGACTCAGATGGAACCAACAATTAAATTCTGTTCGGCTTAAGATTGGGAGCCTTGACTCTCTCTGTGGTACATACATATGGCCTACTGTCTTACGAGGTTAATGTGCACTCCTAACACGGAGTATTGCTCGCATTCACATCTACCGCCATCCATGCTTTTATTCACTACTCGATATGATGGTAAGTTTAGACCACTCTTCCCCCAGACCTCCTCTATACTGTCTCTCGGTCAAGGGCTCCACTTAATCACTAGACCTATATTGGTCACCCGTTTGAAGTAGACCATATTTTTAAACAATTATGGGAAAAGATAGCTTTATAACAATCAGTGAGGCTAGGGATCAGAGAATACCGAAGCTACACAAAGCTACTGCATTTGCGACGACCCCATTGTTGAATGTTGTAGGTGCTATCCAATAATATATAGAAATCGGATTTATATATATTTCCGCGTGGTAGATAACTACTGGGATGTTGGTTTAGATTCGGACCAATTATAGGATCACAAACAAACCTTGAGCAAACTCAATTAGTAAACTATGGAAAGATCCCGCCCATTCAGCATGTAGCACAACGGAGTACAACAAAAAGGTTTGTTGTGACTGCAATTGTATGTACTATGCAAAGTAAGTTGAGGATTTGTATTGGAATCAAACATGGTCACGTGCTGTCTCACCGCGTTCCGCTCAATGGACAAGAATCACTCCCGATCAAGCTCTCCTAACTCAATCCTCCCTCGTGGCTTCTGTCGTCTGATCCAAGCTCTGCTCCAGCAGAGTGACAACTGGCGCCATGTCTGAATCCTTCAGCCTCCCCCTCCGTCCCCTGACCGAGAAGCCTGAACGCCCAGATCGCCTCCCAGTGGAGATTGCTCAGATCAATGCCCAATATGGTTCCTTTCGCGAGGTAACTGAGGACAGCCTCCGGGCCAAGATTGAAGCCGACAAGAACAAAGATCCGTGGTCCGATGAAGACGAGGACGTCACGACATCCGCCGATGAGGACTCGACGGAGCGTCTCGATCAACTATACAAGCGTCGCGCGGCAATAACCCAATTCGCGCAGTAAGAATGGTTCATGCGGAAGGTAAAGCGTCTGCTAATCGCTTGCAGTCAGGCTCATATGGAAGCGATGTTCGCCCTGGATTTCATCTCCCTTTTACTGTCGAAGCATACGCCGCGTCAAGCCGAAATGTCCATGTCTGCGTACCTGAAACAAGTTGCGCCTCTCGGAACACTAAATTCGGAAGTTGTCAATCCTCCCCCGAAACCTGAATCCGCTGTCAATGATACGAAGACCGTTTCGCGTGGATGGAGGTTGCAGAATTTCAATGCGGCGGCGAACAAATTACTCGACTCCGCGACCAGGCTGGAGGCTGAAGTCGCCTCCGAGACAAAGTATTGGGATGAAGCGCTAGCGGTGAAGGAGAAGGGATGGAAGGTGTGCAGACTGCCTAGGGAGAGACAGGCCCTCGGGGTACAATATGGATTCTTGGAAGGTGAGATACACGGGAGTGATGACGTTGTTCGCATGCTAACTGGGGTAGCTACACCAATTTTCCGCGACCGGGGTCTTGCCGCTCTTCGACGCGCCGACGACGGAAGCTTAATACTGGATAAAGGTTTAATACCACCCAAGGCGAGATCGGTGCGAGTACGTGTGAAGAGTCGTGGTCAAATTACAGGGTGTTCGAAGCAACGACCTGCATCAGACAAGGCGGAGTCAATTGAGAGTCGCATCCTGCAGGCGCGTGATACGGTCTACGAAGAGGAACTGTTTCATGAGTTGGTACGAGAGGCAAGGATACTGGGCGGTCAAGGAGTCACAACGCGCCAGAACCTGGTTCAGTTCTCGGTATCAGAGGAGCAACAGGTCCTGTTGGATCTCGTGGATGATGAACAAGGGTCACCGGCTGAGGATGAAATTCAGTCCTCCAACGAGCATGATATGGTGGCAGATGCTCTTGCTCATTCCATCCGCATCCTCCTTGCGTATGCCCATCGCCAAAATCTGCGTCGAAGAACACAGGTCCCGCCGCCTTTAATCCCAAAACGTCGTCAAACCACGGAATACCAGCTCTTGCGACCGGTCATGGCATACCTGCAGCACAGCTCATATGTACGGTGGTTGGAGTCGCTTTTGAAGGACGTACAAAAAGTACTAAAGTCTGCTGGAATCACGTGTGACTTTACAGCGACCCCGTTCTCGTCTTTAAGCTTTAAGCGCTCCAACGGTGCTCTTCCGAAGGTGGAAGCTTTGGTCCAAGAGTTTTTACTACCCTATGAGTCGACCTTTACTGGACAACTCATCACCCCGCAAAGCTCTTTTCGAGTCAAGGTGCGTACTAACGTCGCATCGCCGCCGTTTGGTACTCACTACGATGTTTCGGTCAACATGCCGCAATATCCCGATGTCCGTCCGCCGAACCGCATCGGCTTGCAGGACGAGGCAGCCTCCGTGCTCACGCACTTAATGATGCTGGACGTTCTGTCAGCGATTACTCAAGCTAAGAGCTCGCCAACGAACACCATCAAGCAAGAGACAGATCATGTGTTGACATGGGAAGCCGCGTATCCGCATAATGGTCAATTGCTAGCGCTGTCCAGCACGGGCCAATGCAAGAGAATGAACGTGAGCTTATCGCGACATGAGCTAACCGTGCAAGTGTATTCAGCGAAGGGGATTGACGGGTTTGGCCGACCGGCTGCAGACAAAACCCCGGATATGCGCTCGCAGACCTGGAAGTCCGACGGCACACCTGGCCAACCTAGCCTGATGGACTTTGTCACGGAGGTGTCCAGGGAGTAATGTATCAAAGCCACTTCGACCGACCAATAGTGAATTCGTCATTGGTTGCCGTTCGGAGAATCTATCCACGGCGTGTCTATTCATCGCAATGACCAAGCACTTACTTCCCATGTTCGCGGCGCAACTTATCATAGTCATCTATTTAACCCTATGACTAGGAGATAACACGCAATCAAAAATATGGAAGCTCGATACTATAGATCGTTGCGTCACGCATCTACTCCGAAAGACCTGACTGCATGACCCATGTCAAGGATTCTTTCAACCGTGCCTCATGAATACTATACGCCTTTGGAAACTACGCCACGTATTCCCCCAGCATCATCTTCGCCAATGCCTCCCCTGCCAACAAACAGTTGGCCATCCCATATCCATTGAAAGCTGCTGCAACGTATTCCCCATCTCCCTGCCATCCCGTCATCGAGGCATTGGCGCGTCCGACAACAGGGAGCCCATCAGCTGAAAAGCCCGTAATTCCACTCCAGGCGCTGATTACCTTCCACTCTTCTGAACGATCGTGACCAAGGAACCGCGGTAACTTCTGCTGTAGTTGCTTGACAGACCTGCTTCAACCTGGCTATCATCCGATGATAAACATTGCTCCACTTGGGTGTCTTCGCCACCGAAAAAGAAATGATCCGTTTTCGCGTTCTGCATAAGGTAGTACAAACCTGCCCCATACCGACCTGACTGGCGGTCATAGACAGCAGGATAATAAAAACCCCACGGGAGATACGCTCCACGGTTGGTCACAGCACTATTTGTATCTTGCACCGCCATGGTTCCATTAAAGGGGTAAACTTGGCCGCGGAGCCCTGGAATCAGATGCCCCACATGGCCATTGGTACAGTGGACGATCTTCGTTGCGCGCAGACATCCTCGTGGTGTATGCAGGACATATGGGTGGGACGGACTGCTGTATCGAAAGTGACGACAGTGACGGGTGTACAAGTCTCAATATTCAATCAGTCTCCGTACCTCTCCAACAAACACTCAAAAGGTCTTCGTAACAAGCCGATACGGCCAGACCGTCCCCGCCGGAACAAGCGCACCTCTCGCTCCATCAAGCCCATAGTCTCACTTGTACATACATGATGATCAGCTACCATAATCACAAATTCCACACTAAACACAAAAACCTTACCTTCAACACCCCTCTCTCAAGAACAGTATAAACCCCCCTAAACTCCTCCAAATCCCTCTTCAAGGCCTTCACACCCCGTCTAAACCTCTCAAACTCCTTGAGAAAAACCCTCACCTTCTCAACCTCCACAACCTCACTCTCCTCTCTCCCCGCCAAATCCCTTATCCTCTTCAGATTCTCAAATGTAAACCGCACAATCTCCGCCGCAACTTCACTCCCGTACCGTGAAACAAGATGAAGATACATCTCCCCGGCATTGGGGGTCAATTGGTCCCCGTTCCGGCCCGTCGCACCGGAACAGAGGGTTCGCGCTACGAGAATTGTGAGGGTGAGGCTCGTATTTTCGAGGAGGGTGAGGGTGACACTGAGAGGCTCGTTATTCCGGAGCCGATTATGGCGATGTTTGTTGTTTCAGGGAGGGTTGGGGAATTGTGTGTGCTTAGGGGGTTTGGTGGGTTATGGTGTAGAGTTGGATATGTTGGTTAAGTAGGGTTATGGGATAGGATGGCATGGGAGGAGCGGGGATGGGGTGGAGGTTTGTATGCGGGGTTGGGGTGACGGGCTTGAGAGTTGGTTGATAAGATACTGATTGGATTTACTTCGCTTGAATTGTCTAGTTTTGACTCGGTTGTGTTTTTAGGATCTTGCTGGCTCGAGGACAGGGGAATTTTCGACGGCGAGGGTAGTTGATTTGTTGATGGGGTTAGGGGTACTTGTATTGATGTTAATAATCCTTGTTGTTTTGTGCTTCTGAGCTGGTTGTTGAGGAGGATATTTTACACCTGAGAAAATTGATGCGCATCCTACGCTTTCGACGAGGTTTGGTTCTATCTGGCGACAGGCGGGTGTTGCTATGGGTCTTTCGGAGAGCCCTGATCTTGTTCCTGGTAGTGTACCTAAGATCGGGCTTGCTCCTGCTCCCGTGGAGAGGGGACGGGCTATTAAGGTGAAGCAGACGAAGGGGAATGTGGTTATTCTTGCTCATGCGCTTTCGGTTGGACAGCCTCATAAGCCTGTGCCCATTACTGTTGCTATTGCTTTGGCTGCTGCCGCGAAGGCACCAAGAGTGTGACGAGTACGAGGCCTGTCGATCCGGTAGGAACTAAAATGGGCCATGCTAGTGGGAAGTTGATTGTTGGGGCTGTATTTTGGGAGGATGGGGGTCTAAGTCATGCGACTGTCTTAAGGATGGCGAGGAGGTTGATGGATGGGAGGGTGTTTTGGAAGGAGTAGTGCATATGTGCTGGAATCATAGAGAATATTGGTTTATCGTTAATGATCATATGGGAGCTAGATAGGAGACAAAGAGGGATAACAAGCTACTGCAATGGACCGGGGGAATGGTGGAGACAAGCAAAGTCAGACCAGCGCAGCTTGACACCTACGATCGTCATGATGCCGGGTAGCGTGGCCGATGCCCTAAACAACAGTAGGTCTTCCTTTGCAAAGAAAACGTTCAAGACGATAGGACGGATACTGAAACATGATAATAAAAGCCAAGACCGAAGTCAATAAAGAGAGTCATATCATGCTATCACTTAGGAGTTACTAACGTTTAGGCTAGAACGATAACAAAACAGGAATCATCTTGTCATGACCTAGGTATCTTGCGCATCTGAAGCCGAACCCTCTCTCTGACGTTTGCGATTAGAGTCAGTCTTCTGCAGCTGCCTCAGAAACTCAAGCTTTTCATACAATCTCATTTGAAAAAGGCAAAGGAAAATTAATATTGAATTTTGTCTGAAAACATGGGCCAGATGGTTAAAACATGGGGTTTAATTTATGACGCCCGGTTTGATTGTTCACCCATGTGGTTGAAATGTCATCACTTTGGACACGGCTTTAACAATAATGCACATAAGCCAACAGATTGGCGAACATACACAAACAAGCAGTAATGGGATAAAGAATCCAAAGCGCTGTGCATTTCTTGCTTTTTCCTTTCTTGGTCTTTTGGGCGGGGCGGTTGCTGTTGCGATGAAGGAAGAGGGGTCCAAAAAAAAAAAGCCCCAGCAGTATTATAAGTTGATGGTAAGACTGAGTTCACCAAGCATTGTTCATTAATCATTTCAGGTTTTTCTAGTCTACCATCATTAAAAGCCGAATCATTTTTAAAGTAATGCCCTTATTAATGACCAGTTTCCCGGATAGATTCGTTCAAAGACAATGACCTACTGAACAGTATCATTTTCTACATGCTAGACGCCACAGTTTACGGGACCTCAATCGCCCGATCATGGTGTCCTTCACAGCATGCAGGTAGGTTAAAATTTGAATCATGAACTGCAGTTATAAAAAGCTCTACAATGCCCCTGAATTGGGGTTATATTCATATTCTCTGGCCGAATCATTTTGCTACCCGATATATATTTACCGATTGGATAGTCTTCAATAATTCACCTAATGTCGGTAACAGCCTCCAATCAGCAAAAAGCCTGCACATACAAACAAAAAGAAAAGAGAAATGAAATCACTTTCCATCAGTTTGCCGTCGAGCTACTTTTGCGTGATCGTGACGGTCTTCTGAGTCTGAGCCTCTCTATCTATTAAAACTCACGGAATCTTTGGCTCACTTGCTCGAGTATTTGGTTCCAGGGTTGACATCTTTTTCTTGCACATAACTCAACGATTTGTCTAAGCTCAACTTCCCAGTTTTCAGAATTCCTGCGGCGCCACAGAGACTCGACGTATCGAACCAGAGGAGGTACTCTCACTGAATAGTCATACACAGATCGGCGACCACAGCCGTACATGTCAGACCCATCAGCACAAGCTTCTACCAAACATGGCAGTGAAATATCCGATACGTGCATATAGGTCCTAGACAGAAACATGTCTTTTGAGCTGTTATCCTTTTAGCTGGACCAGAACCGGGGCAGGATGCCTCCAGCCAACCTTGAAAACTGAATACAGGTACACGTGAGGCTTCGGCCCAGTATAGTCAAACACGTTGCCATCTGTGGGCTGGATGTTCATGGCAAGTGATGCAGATCTCCGGAATAGAGAGTATTGGACCCATAATAACGACGAAACAGAGCATTTCAGTCGGGAATAGGAGTAGTAAAATGGAGGTAGTTTGTTTTACCAGGACAAGTGATCCACCCCTGGTCTGGTTTGTCAGTTACCGCATTGTCTTATTGGGCACAAAGCGGGACAGCCACATGGGCGATGTGGTTTTGGGTTAACTTGTATGAGATAAATGCATCCGAATAGGCTGTGTGCCTCTCAAGAGGGTCTGGTAAGCTGGACATTTTGGGGTTATCAATGGCAATTTGAAATTGCTTGATAGTGGATAATTCGGTGGGACGAAAAGAGATTCTTATATCCTACAACTTGCATAAAAGTGGGGTTTCCCAAGCATCCACGTTGTCTTAGATTGAACAAGAGGCAAAGAAGCATTGAATGATTTCCCTATCCAGCGCGGCTAGCTTCAAGGAATTCAGCGTTTTGCTGTGGGTCTTCGAGGTAGATAATGGAGATCCCCGGATTAGAACATATTGGAAGGGAACACTGTTAAGTGCCGGAACTGAGAATCTTCAGTCGGAAAGAAGAGCAGTAAAGAGGAGATATTTCTGACCTGGACTCCTTTTCCCCAAATACTGCATGGTCTGAATGGCTGTAAAACGGAGCGAAGCATTAGCCGTCTGCGAGAGCGAATAGGACGGGAAGGCTCCTTCGCCTTGCTCGGTGACTTGCATAGACAAGCTGTCACATTCTAGTTAAATGGAGACTCCCGCACAATAGATGGCATAGAAACGCCGTGTGATTCCTGGAGCTACTAGCATAATTAAAATGAATGCTGTACCTGTACTATATTGGCTAAGGGTTCATGTCAATATTAATGTTAGTAAAAAGGGCTTGCCGTGGCTGGCTGTAAATAGTACGAGCTTGTCCAATAGAATGCAAAGGACGGCTATAATATCTGGGACTTTTACCATACTCTCTAAGTAAGGAGTGGAAAATAGAAAGTATGTTTATTGATAAGCAGAATATAAATCATACATTCATTCGTTGACACGCTCGGACGGTTCTGTCCGTCTATATAGCCATAGCTCTTATCCCTCGAGTGCATATCACGGGTATATCTTGCCCTCCTCGCACACCCACTTAAATACCTCATCAGTATGCTGCACTACCTTCTTCACCGCGCCCTCCTCCCTCGTATTATCCAATTTCCTATTCGCCGGGAACACCTCCCCGTCCTAACCCACCCCAGTAACAACCACTCCCCTTCGTCCCCTCGCTGCCAACAGCGACATCCCCTTCCATCTCCTCACCCTCAGTTTTCGGAGGAAACCTCTCACTTGTCGCTGCAAACAAGTACCTCTCTCCACTCTCCTGAATCGGCACCATAAAAGGACTCAGCAGCGGCTTTAGCACAGCCGACAGCACGCGTCCCACCGGAAGTTCGCGCAGCACACCCGTGGCCACACCGGAGGGGTACGCGTGGACGAAGGAGGTATGCAGGTGTCGCTGCGCCATACCCTCGAGGAAAAAACTACCCATAAGGCTGGCATGCGCGCCGCAATTTTTGAGGCTGAAGGTATGCTTTAGGCTGAGGTCCGAGAAGTCGAGCGTGCCGGAGCCGCCGGCGCGGACGGACACGTGCGGGTCTAAGACGGAGACGACGCGGGATAGTCTGGCGTTGGCGTTGACAGAGGAATCTTGTCCAGTTGCCTGTAAGAGGGGGAGCAAGTTGGCGATGAATCGCATTCGCGCGTAGTAATGCAGCACGAATTTGCGGTCTAGGCCTTCGGTCGTTTCATCCCGGCCGTTCAGCGTCATGTATCCGGGTGTCATGAATAGCAGGTTTAGCTTTTTTTCTTTGGCTGCGATCTCGGCGCACACGCTGTCGACGTTTTTGAGGAGGGATATGTCACTTTGGAGAAAGGTGGGCTGGACGGAGGGGTTTATGTTTTTCATTGAGGCGATGGCGCTGTCGGCGGCTGACTGACTGCGGCCGATGAGGATGATTTTGGGGGAGATTGTGTGACGGGCGAAGGCGAGGGCCGTGGAGAGGGAGATGCCGGAGGTACCGCCGACTAAGAAGTACGTATCAGTGAGACGGAAAGTTTTTAAGAGAGGAGATAGGGAGCTTGCTTTAAGAGCAAGGCAAATGTTGGAGCAGGTTGAACATACCAAACACGGCGACAAGACCGGGACCTAGGGTTTTGAGAGCCGCATTGTGGGCTTGGACGGTTTGGAAGTTCACCATTGCTACTTCAATCTTCGGCGACTGGAGGAACTAAAAGGATGTATGCAGGAAACAAAGGGGATCTTGGTATTCTTATTGTGATGAATACTTGGTGTGGCAAATAACGATTCCGAAATTGAGATGGCTGATGTGAGCCACCATGCAACTGGCTGATGTGAACCATATTGATCTGGCTGACACGAACCAACGATAGTCACAAAGATCCACCTCTTGGCCTTATTGCCATTAATAACGTTATCCATGCCTTGAGCCTAAACTGAGAGCAAAGAAGCCTAGGGACGCGCACTAGACAACGTGCCGCTATATTCAATGATGCTTC
This sequence comes from Aspergillus leporis, assembly GCA_009176345.1. Taxonomy (NCBI): domain Eukaryota; kingdom Fungi; phylum Ascomycota; class Eurotiomycetes; order Eurotiales; family Aspergillaceae; genus Aspergillus; species Aspergillus leporis. Next base: position 57,309 of record ML732286.1, on the reverse strand, counting down.
CCTGTAACTTTTCCGGCTCCCAGCAATTTAACATCAACCTCCACAACTGCGTTCAACCCTTCAAACTTCAAACATTTTTTTGTTTCTTATAGTTAATACATCCGATAGGCTTTTATTGACGCCATCAAACCAGGAAACCCGCAAGCATGAGCTTGATGAGCAACTTGATGGCTAATGGTGACTGCGAGGTCGAAAATGCGAAGAACGACATCTCCAGTGTGGAGAAAAAGGAAGTGGAGGTTCATCAGCTGGCCAGACGGTTCACAGGGCAGATCACCTATTCAACGGCCGAACAGAACCCCTTCGCTGCGGAGAGTGGACGACCCTGGACCCCAATAGTAAGCACTTCAATGCCCGGGCTTGGTGCAACACCATGCTACAGATGTACGTAGAGGATAACTAAGCACACCCACCCCAAACTTTGGGCGTAGCCTTCAGCAACCTAAATGCGCACGGTTTTGGTTCTGATACCGATTATCAGAAGAGCATTGGCAACATCTAGTTAGAGACTCTTAGTTTGGCGAGGAAATTCAAGGGTCAACATCAGCGCACAATCACTATTCTACAGAGCTTGGATGGATTGGTGGAGGCTGGGAAGATGATTGTGGTTCTTGGACAACCTGGATCAGAATGTTCGACTCTCTTGAAGACCATAGCTGGAAAGGCTCATAACTTTTTTATTGACAAGGACTTAGATATTAATTTTCAAGGTACGTCCAACGCGTTTCACGTTAAGACTTCCTGCTTATAGTCATCAGGCGTGAGCGCAAAGCAAATGGCCCACGAGTTCAGGGGAGAAGCCATCTACAACCGCCGAAGTTGACGTCCACTCCCCCAAGCCCCCAGGCTTCTGGATCTTTATGTGCGTCTCTCCATTCACATAACTCGTCAGCGGTATGCTGTCCGTCGGTAACTCCAACACGGAAGTTACATGCTCGGCAAACGAATACCTGCATTTCAATTCAGGGAATAGGACTTGCGGCGAGTAAATGGAAGCTTACAAGTCCACCATGGCGGCTACGTCGAAAACGAACTCGCGACCTCAAACTGCAACTTATGCCCCACCAGCGTCACAAACGTGTTCCTTAGTTCTGTCCCAGCCAATTACTCGGATGTGTGGCGCAACTTCGGCATTATGTGGGCGTTCATCATCTTCAATATCTTGGCGGCGTGTGCGCTATACTGGTGGGTGCGTGTCCCGGAGACAAAGAAACCAATAGCCCCCCAAGAGCAACATCTGACGCACCCTTTCCGCCTCTCTACTATCTCTAGTCCGCACTATATCACTTAAACGTAAGGCTCAACTTTTCCTCTTTCCTCACTAGGTCCGCTGATATTTTTTGTTTACGATCTCTAGAATAGAATTTCAAGACTACTTTTGTTGGATTCCTGTTTACAAAATATTATCTGGGACTAATTCTCGGCGAGAGAGAATAATTTCATGGCTAAAGAGTGATATTGAATATAGTTACTTATTCACCTAATAAGACTCGAAAACAAGAAAGAGAACAGAGAGGATATATGCCTCATTAAGAGAACAGAGTATTTAGCAAACTATGGATAAGAGTAATAGTCAAACAAAAAAAATAGTGTCATAGTCCTATTCGCATCAAGGGTTTGAGACCAGAAAGCCTTACCTATAGGAATGTGTCATTTACGGAGTTTTTTCACTTTCTCTAGACATGCTCAATACTTCTTTGCGTTCTCCCTTTCACTGCTCTTCTTGTCATCTGGTATATCGGCATTATCTGCTAGACCCACGAACACTCATTCTTCCTTGAAGTCCTCCGGGAACTGAACAAGCCTTTTGTCCAGTCCCTCAGGTAGCTCTTCCCAGGTAGGAACATAACCATACTCTGTAGCTGAGGGAAGTGCTTTATCCTTCCGCACAGTCCGACAGAATAGTAGAGCGCCATTGCTTGCGAGGAACCACTTCCAAGCCATTGGTTTGTCGACATCATGACAAAAGTGCGATACCAAATCTCGATCGAGCGAGCGTGTGTCGTGATTCTAACGCGACCAAGCGAATTCGGTCGATGACCACGGCCTACTGCCGCTTGCTTCTGTTCGAGAAGTGGCAGCCGTTTGTCTGACATGAGCATGTAGTTAGGATCGGGGCTTCCCGGCGTCGTGGCGGCATGTTGAGGAAGGGTTCTCCTGGCCACCAATCCTATCAATGATTGATTCTCTTTCCATTGCGTTATATTACGTCCCCTGTGCCTCAAGGTTAATCCATGCTCACACAGAGTTCCCTCGCTGTCATGACTAAGGAATGCGTCCGGAACACTTTGGTCCTCATTAGTTCCAAGAATGCACGAAGTCTTTGAACCAAGACCATATTTATTGTAGCATAAGTATAATGGTCTATAAATGCCTCGAGGCAATGATCGCACCAAACAGAGCCACTATCCTGTTCGAGTCTACCAGGTCCGTGAGACCAGATAACTCGAGCAAATTGAAGGAGCCTAATTTCGAGGAACCAAAAAGGGCCTGAGTGTCTTGAATTGGTAGAGCTCATGAGGCCGCCGGCCACCATACACGTAGCTATTCTTCGAAAAGGTAGTGTAGGGGTAAGCCTTTTTTAGCATTGAATCTGATGCAAACATGTAGGTAGGATTGTGAAGTAAACGCGGCTTTGGATCCGGCAGGGGAACAGGAAATTGTGACATGATGTAGAGGCTTATATGGCCTCCATTGACAGCACCTACTCGCGGATCCTCGTTAGAGTCTACCATATGAAAGTGGTATACGGGAATCGGTCCGATCGGGTCAGATTGTCTCATTACGCAAGCCTGCTGGTCAAACGTTTTCTCGAACGGACATGGTGGAAAGTTCGCGTCTTTAAAGGCTAAAATTGCACGTTGGATTGAGTTATCGGGTAATGTACAGAGAGATGTTAGGATTATAGAAAAGACGTCGAGGACCATATTGTACACATAGCATAAGCATGTAGTGGTTTCCCATGCGAAATTGGGAACAATGTCTGTATCAAGAAGCCATGCTATGCCCTCGTCCAAGTCATATTCAGATCGGAGGTAAGGAAAGATAAAACGAGGTGGCCTTTCATTCACGTCCGTCATACCCAATGAATCAACGGAAGTGGATATGGCATGGCCCCTGATGGCATAGAGGCTCCTCTATAAAAAGCCAGCCATGTTGTCTATTCAATGTAGAAAGTGCGATTAAGGAAGCTACTGGGGCAATTATATGTCGAATAGCATCTCCAACCGGAAACCGGCAAGAGAAAGTATTCTGAAACTACCACTGGCAGAGATGATCTCGAACCGGACTAGACATGTGGACTGAATCAGCTTTTGCCGTATTCCGTCAGCAGGAGGGCAGGCGGAGGAAGCATTAGGCGTCTACAAAGGGAAGTGCGGAATCATGGTTCATTTTTGACTCCTAGGCAACTCGCCACAGAAATTACTGTATTTGGGGAAATATAATAACAATTAGATGTGGAATATAAACCAGGTAAAAGTGCGACGCTATGCTATATTCTATACCCAATGATTCTGAGTCGGTGATTGCAGTTGACGGGATGCTATCTCTCAAAAATCCAATCCGAGATAGCTTTTGTGAGGTTACGAAAAGCCTAGAAATATCAAGTAATTTACCTATAGGTAGTAGCGGTATCAACAAAAGGTATAAGGCATCCAGGCCAGAGTAAGTGGGGCACAAGCATCTCATAAATAAAGGCCAGTGATCACGAGACTTGTTTCAGTTAACTTGGATGAATCGAGGAAAGATAAAAGACTCGGTATGACTGTCATCACAACAATCATCTGAGAGACATGGCCACTTAGGGTTACGCAGCCTTTCTTGTACCACGTGTGACACTTAAAAGTATGTAGGATGACTAGGGATTATTCGAATCGGGAATTGTCATGTTAAAGCCGACTAATTAATCATGTTAAAAATTACCGTATCTAGCAATAACAGACCCACTGTTGAAGATCATCCGACGAATGTTGCCTAGTCCTATTTGTTTACCCGTGAATCTGTTCTCTGCAACTTCCGTTGATGCTAACGAATGGACCACGACAAAATGGCGGGATACAAACACCACGAATTTAAAGACTACCCGGAGCCTAGGAAGGGGTGAGTGCACTTTTGTGCTTCTCTTGGCCATCGTCTATGTAAATGTGTCCCAGGTATATTAATGGTATTGCTCGATAGGCCTCATATCCCGCCCACTTACAATCGGAAGCCCAATCCGGCTCTTCGCGGCTTCATCTTAAACTTTGGCGCATGGCTGTCTGTATCCCCTACCTAGATTCCGTCTTAATATTTATCGAATGGACTGACTTTGGCTAGACTCGACTGGCTGTGGTTTTTGCCAAGGATAATCTGGCTAAACGCGGGCTTCGCATCTCTGCGTGCGATCCGGCCGCATTTGGATTCCATTGAGCCTCGATATGATCCGACTGTCGTTCCCTTGAGAGCGGACGGAGATAATAATGTTGATAGTCCTGCTCTTAACGCAGTATTGGCACCTCCAGTCAAGTACCCTACTAAATACTACTCGGTCGCGGATTACCACGCGCTGTACAAATCCGGAGAGTTGACGCCCACAGCGGTCGTCAAAGCTCTCCTCCCTTTGATTCGACGCGATCTATCATCCCCCGGTAAACATTCAATCGCGTTTATTGACAGCCGAGTCCACCTGATTCTTGCCGCGGCCGAGGAATCCACTCGTCGGTACAAAGAAAACCGACCGCTGGGATTATTCGACGGTGTTCCCACCGCTGTGAAGGATGAGTTTGATCTCGATGGGTATCGTACAAATATTGGCTCTTTGAATGATTACACGTCAGAGGCTAAGCCCGGCGACCCCTCCATTACGAACTGGTGCGTCAGACAACTAGAAAAGGCTGGCGCGATCATAGTGGGAAAACTATCCATGCATGAATTTGGGCTTGGTACGGATGCAGTATCTAACCGTCGAAATGCGCTAATATGTTGTCAGACACTACTGGAAATAATGTCCACTATGGCACTCCTCCAAACCCGTATCACCCCGAGTATTACACCGGGGGTAGCTCATCGGGTTGCGCATACGCCGTTAGCACAGGACTAGTTCCGATCGCGCTAGGCACAGACGGCGGAGGGAGTGTGCGTATCCCGTCCTCATTCTGCTCCGTGGTGGGATTGAAGCCAAGTCATAACCGACTCTCGCATTACCCCGGCGTGAACTACGCCAGTACCACCAGCGTGATTGGACCACTCGCCGCAGATATTCGCTCCCTAGCTGAAGCGTACCGCATCCTCGCCGCGCCCGGTCCAGATACCTGCTTCCCAGCACCAGGCGCCTTGACACTGTCTCCATCGACTACGGGAAAGAAGCTCCTCGGCATCCCAGAAGTATGGTTCTCCCGCGCGACTCCAGACGTTCAGCGTTTGTGCCGTTCAGTGCTTGACAAGCTTGTCACTGAGCATGACTATACCCTCGTTCCAATTGAAATCCCCTTCCTGGTTGAAGGCCAGACAGCGCATGCCATGACTATCCTCGCCGATGCTTCCGCCTTGCTTACTGATACTACCAATATTACTGCCGCTAATCGCATCCTCTTGACGCTAGGCCGCACTACTCCAGTCACTGATTACCTACTCGCACAGAAATTGCGTCGGCTCCTGATGGAACACCTTGCTGCGCTTTGGGAAGAGCTGCCAGGAATGATCATCGTGACGCCTACTACTGCTTGCGCCGGCTGGCCAGTTATGTCGAAGTCGGAATTGACATGGGGGCTCAGTGATGGTGATCGTACGCTCAGGGCCATGGAGTATGTCTGGTTGGCGAACTTTACCGGCATTCCGGCCCTGAGTGTGCCTGCTGGATATGCGGAACCGGAAAGCAAGGGCAGGAAGGACGAGAAGATTCCTGTTGGGTTGATGGGGAATGGAGAATGGGGAAGTGAGGAGCATTTGCTGCAATGGGGCTTACAGGTGGAGGAGCTATCCGCTGATTTGCGAGAGAGGCCACCGATTTGGGAGGATGTCGTTCAGATGGCCAAGGAGGCTGATGGTGCTGGTGATGGAGAGGGAGGAGCTGCGGCTGAATAGAAGAAAGGCCGAATAGAGCTATCGTATGGACCGTAGACAACTCCATATCATGAGCGGCTTGCCAAATGTTTATTAATTATCAACCATCTTTGATAACTGGTCTTTCTGGCTCTTCTACTAAGGGCCCTTGTCTCTCCTCCCTTACCGTCTTCCATACGATCCCTACAGTCCAGATCACTAAAGCAATTGAGCACCCAATCATCGCCCACATTCCACGCGTGAACTGGGGCGCCAAATTAGCCGAGTAAAAGATAATACTCCACCACGCATTAACCGCATTATTGCCCATATTCATACTCGCGATCACCACCGACCGCTGGCGTGCATCCTGTGACCGCATCACATCATTGCACCAGGCAAAAAATGTAGCCTGACATGCGTATACAGCTCCCGCCCAGAAGTACGCCCCGAATACGGTCGCCGTCGAGTCGAAGCGGGTTAGGATTAAAACTGATGTCACAACACCTGTTACCCCGATAAAATAGCTGACTAGATATCGCTTCCCTTGGAGGATATCTGTAAGCGTTGCCCAGAAGAGAGTCGAGATAATTCCTACTGCTGGTACACCCGTGGGATAGTTGTTTAACTGGGCGATGGAGTAGTCGATTGTCGGGTGGGCCTTCATATATAAAGCTAAGAGGGAATTGGAGGAAAATGATTCGGTTTCTCCTGCTATCACCCAGAGAATAACGAATCCCCACCAATACCATGTGGTGAAGAGTCGCTTGATGAAGGCGCGGTTCACGGGTGCGCGGTTCGCGTTAACCATTGGGAGACGTGACACGGCTAGCTCTCTTTCCGCTGCTGTGAGGTAAGGGGCTGCTGTGGTGGTTGGGGTGTCAGGAAATAATAGTAGACCATATATGGCTATGGGCAAGGTGATTATGCCGTCGATCTGGTTTTTGTAAGGAGGTGTTCATACTATGAGACATGGGCTGAGATTACTCACGATGAAGAGCCATCGCCACCCCGATAGACCTCTGACACCATCCAAGGATGAATGGATACCAGTTTGGATGAATCCCCCGAACATCGTTCCGGCGAGCCCCGATGCAGTGAAGACACCACTCCGTTTCCCCAGTTCGCGCTCAGTATACCATGACCCGAGAATGTAGTGAGTTCCTGAGAAGGTGCTGGCTTCCGCTAGGCCCAGGAAGAACCGGATAGCCATGATACCTTGGGGATTATGCACCGCTGCGGTTACCATAGTCAAGGCACCCCAGAAGAGAACCATGGCAGGGAAAAAGATCCGCGGGCGGAAGTAGGTCAAGGCTAAGTTGGACGGAACCTGGCCTATGATGTAGCCCACCGTGAACACTGTATTGATTACATTGAGCTGATTGCCGTGAAAGGCGAGCTCCTCTTTCATGCCCGAGACATATGCGTTGGATAAGTTGGAGCGATCTAAGTAGTTGAAGAAATAGGTGACGCAGCAGAATGATAGGATGAAGAAGTCGATCTTAGCAACGAGCTTCGTTTCTGGGTCCTTGAACCCCCACATACTTGATTGAGGGAGATATGGCATGGAACGCCCCACGATTTGCAGGGTTAGATCGCGATCTCATTCCCTTCGGAGTTGATGTCGATTGCAAGCAATTATTTTTCGATATTGAATGTGATTGGCGAACTGATAAAGCGCTATACCGCTTGTGATTGAGTGTCGGGCGAATGCCTAAAGCTGCATGCCACGAGAAGGTGGGTGGTGAAGATCCCGCGGCATCACGGGTTATGGCAAACCCTTGATCATTAGTTTTTAACTTCAATAAATTGAAAAGAGCTGACAGCAAGGCCACAATGACTGATTGAGTCCCCACTAAGAGAGGTTTGTTTTGTCCAATAGCAGTATGGTTGCAGCGAAAACTCTTCCCTGTCAACATCTTGGCATTAACACAGCCCCCGTTATCATCACCGCTAAGGGTATTTAGCCACTCAGGAAGCTTTCCAGAGCCTGGCCCCTGCAGATTTACCTCACGTTTATATTCTGCCGGCAGCATTTTGTTCGGAGGCGGTGAGGACTTGGCACATCCAATGCATTCACCACTGACCGATACATACCAAACATCAAACACTTTCCGTCCCCCATTGTTGGTTCTGCCACCACCCATTGCGAGACACGTCAGGATGGTGTACGGCTTCCTGGTGAATTTTCAGCGCACATGCTCTCCCCCACAATCTTTGTTGCCTATTGAGTAAATATGGGTCGTGTGGCGGACATCCACCTGGACGGGGCTCCTGGTGAGCTTCCAGACGTCAGCCCATCTATGAATGACCTTCAAATTCCTCTTCCTGAGCCCAAGGGGCAAGATGAATTCAAAGATAGAAAAATGTCTCTTTTCGATGACATCGAGGTGATGGTTCCACCTACACAGTTCAGTTTCTTCACGTCTCAGCTGGACTCTGTCATCCATGCGTCTACCATTCAGTCGTTACGGTCGTTCTATAAACCTTTCGACACACTTTTAGATACCAGAGAATCCACTGGACTCTGGTGGCTGGATGCAACACTCCCATCGGATGACGATATTGAGACACTCTCGCGGATCTTTGACCTCCATCCGTTGACTACGGAGGATATCAAAGTGCGAGAAGCGCGAGAGAAGATCGAACTGTTTGGCCCGTATTACTTCGTTTCCTTGCAACCGCCACGACAGGTTGAGGCGACGGACGGTACTCGGTCCTCAACGCCTAACGTGTACGCTATTGTCTTCCGCGAGGGTATTCTCACTTTCAACTTCGGTAACAGCCCCCACGGATATCATGTCCGAAATCGGATCAAGGAGCATCGGAGCCATCTGGCCTTGACTAGTGACTGGATATGCTATGCCCTCATGTATGATCACCCAATCCTTACTTCAGGCTTTAGATTCGAGATGCTAAACATCCCAGCGATGACATCGTGGACGGCTTCGCTCCCTTTATCAACCGCGTCCAAGCCGGCGTGGAATTGATCGAAGACGATGTTTCCATAACCCGCCCCGACGACATCGGTCTAGCACTTCAACGCATCTCCCGGTATCGCAAGGAAGTCCTGCAAATCCGCCAACTGATGCACGACAAGACCGACGTCATCCGAACCTTTGCTCGCCACTGTGGTTCATTTGGCCCCTCAACTGCAGACGTTACTCTCTATCTTAGTGATATCCGCGATCATGTGCTCTCCATGATGGCCAACTTGTACCATGCAGAGCAGATGCTATCGCGGACACAGGAGAAATATCTCAGCCAGTTGTCGTTTGACTCGACCCGCATGCGGAATGAGATTGCTGCTACGCTTAGTCGACTTACGGTTATTGCCGGGATTATTGTTCCGATGCAGCTCATCACCGGTCTATTTGGCATGAATGTCACTGTCCCGGGCCAGACTCCTGATGACGAGAAATCTGGCCCAGTGACTTGGTGGCTTAGTATCCTGGGCTTTATTCTAGGGTTGATATTTATAGGCTTGCTGGTTGCGAAGCGATTACGCTTCATCTAGACTACCATTTACTCTTTCAGATGTGGGGTACAAGATGTATATATCTTTCAATCTATAATAATACTCACTGAGATCTTTTTTACTAATTAATAGCTTACCAGCATTACAAATCACTGTAACGCTGCAGAAAATCAACAGGGTTATTCAAGAAGACGGGGTGTGGCCCGTTATCAAGTACAAGAAGGTCGTTGCATCGTATTTGGAGTTGACGCTTGATTCCTTCGGTCTATTCTTCAGTCTGTCCATCAGAGGGAGAACTAGTAGCGTTTAAAAAGTAGTCAATGTCCCTACTTTCCATATTGTGTAGCAGCGAGAACGCAAACAGGGGGAGTTGAACTTCTTCGGTTGCAATCAGGAAAACCTGAGCCATTTCTTTCCTCTACCTTTTGACAACCTTAGAAGTCATACGCTGAAAATACGTTTCTAGACCCCGGGGAAAGTTCAAGAACAAGTCGACGGAGTGTTGAGATTCCATCGTCCCGCCTTATTGCCAGCTTCAAGTATTGGGTAACAAGAGCCACCGAGCCACCCAGAGCCACACGCCATGGGCCTGCTCCGAATTTGCGTGATAATTTCCTCTCATGAGGCCTGGGGTTCAAGTCTGAGGAAATAGAAAGGGCGAGACTCGGAGTTCCTTTTTGCAATTTGGTAGGGCAAAGACTAAAGTAGTCCACACTGAGACTTTTGCATCTCAAACGCTTGATTCTAGAAGTAGTAGCTTGCAGTATAAGGCTCACTGGTTCCTAACCATCTTTTTAATGCATTTGATGTAAGTTCATGTTCAGAAGCGAATGTCATAAGGGTCGATTTACCACTTCCTGCCTATTTCATCTTTATCAGCATTCCGCTTGGAACGGCTACTGGTGTTTAAAGACAGCCACCCTACCACTGTTCCAGTAACTACCATCTTGGGCTTCAGCCCAATCGAGAAATGTTGTTTTGGATCTGTCAAAGGCCTAAGCAAGATTCGCCCCTTTTGCGTCCGGTATCCCGGACCAGTGACGGCTTAAAATTCTGGGAAGTATAAGCTCATCACGCTGCCGTTTGCAAGCCATTTTTTCTTCTCGAGGGAACGAATCTCTTGCTATAGTTTGAGCAGTTGCTTAGCTTGCATAGAATTGTGTCGCTCTGTCAAGGCCTGAATGGCCTCATTTATGCTGCCAAACTTCAATTCGTGATGAATCTCCAGCTCCTGTCTTTGTTTTTGGAAGTCTTGCAACCCGGACCGGATCGCCAAACCGAGTTTCCTAGTGCTCCGTCAGTGAATATTCTCTCCAACCGGGCTATAGCCGTGATTCTAGATATGCGATACAAAGTTCTAATTATCGAACACGCCGACAAACAACTAACCCTTCAAGAGAGCGTCTCACCATATCCCTAATCATGGTATCTTGTTCCACCAACCTGCGGCGCAAGCTTTCGATGTCCTTCCTCTTCCGCCATGTCTGCAGGACCACCCGACCGCTTTTTCTTTCTCTTGACTACGCCTCATCTCGCATCTTTAGATCATCAAAGAGGCTACGCAGCCTAATCGCCAATTGTGCGCATTCAGTCGCCATCGTCAAAAGGTGTTGCTTGTCAGTAGAGGGATGCTATTGGCTCCTGCGTTGTCTTATAGTTCGCGTGTTGGTCTCTTATGTGCCATGCACGATCAGCTCAAACTCGCAGATATCGGGTAGTGCGCCCTAGGCGGAGTCCCGAACCACTCTGATAGAGGATACCAACTAGACGCCAAAGCCAATAAAAGTGATGATACTCGACGGCAGGTCAATAACTGTGAACGTGTCTGCCCTGGAGAAGGGCTTTCCCTTTTTCCTTTGACAGATGGTCACAAAAACTGTTGTAGGAAGATGGTGTGAGTGCAGGGTTTTTCTATGAAAGGCTGGCCACGTGTACGTATGTGCAACCCGCTCGCTCCATGCTGGCTGCAAGGCTTTGCAAATGAGGCATTCTCAAGGCGCAAAAGTAACCATTATGTCACACTACCTAGGTATGTCTACATTATTACCAAACCCGTAGCCAATCGCTTCAGCGAGTATCCTGCTATACTTAGCTCAGGGTCGACCCAAGAGTCCTTGGGTATCTTTGGTTGTCTCTCCAGATTAGTACCTCTTGTCCTACCTTTTTGTGGTGTGGTTGGAATCACCCAACGCCGAGCTTTCCTGATTGGAGGAAGTAATCTTGAGGGAGGAACCTAAAATTAACACTGACTGAGCAGGGGTACACCTAGCTGTATCGGCGGTATCCCTTGTCATTGGCCGCCACGGTGAACGGGTTCGATTCCCATTTGACTACTGGAAGTTGGAATTTAAATCCGTGCCCAGTCTTTCAGCTCGAACAGGCGGTCGACCCCAAGCCAGAGAGTGATATCTTTCATATTCCATGAAATTTCCTTTTCCTTCAAGTCAGTGTTCCAACTCAAACAGTTATCGTGTGCACGGTAACTCAGCAGGCTCCGATCCGAGGTGCAACTTACAACAACGCCTCGAAATATGTGAGTATGTATGTACGTTAGCAAATTAACACATTGTATTTAGTAACAGATGAGTAATATCACCCACAATGTTGAAGACAATGAAGAGACCACTCATCTACGGTGCCAACATATAAACGATCAGGCTCCTGCGGCAGGATGACAGCCCTTGGATTTGCTATCCTGCGAAGTTGGTGTATGATGTGAGTATCTTAATGATCCTGGTACCGGGGATTATGGGGAGCCGTGAGATTCATAGAATTGTCGCTGTCCCGTCATCAGGTAGTACGATATTCTGCTCGCTATATTATGCCCCTTCGCCTCTCGTGCAACTTATCAACAACATCCATTATCCTTAATCAGTGGTGCAACCCTGTGGGGCACAGAAGAATCTTCCCGTCTAATTTTGTATACTGATGCATTAGTTATCTGCCTCAGTGCCATGACCGGCGCGGGATTGAGGACCGTACGTCTTCATTCGGGGTGGAGGAGGATGCAAGTTTGAGAAGGGAGAAGACCCGAGCTTGAGGGGCGGACAAGATGCCTGTGGGCGTTGTTTAAAAAAAGAAAGGAATAGACGTTAAATTTGGTTAGATACTAATCTTGCGAATACTGTGGTATCCCTGATATTGGTCAAGGTTCATTTACAGACATATATAAACCCATGTTGTGCACTAAGAAACAAGTACTAGGCTGAGGTTTTGTCCTCACGCAGTAGGTTTTTCTCGGATGAGTGATCAGGTGTAGAATACAATCTCATTAGTCTGCAAGGCTGGGCGCGGATACCCTTTGGGCTGCGGACCTCATGGTAAACACTCAATAATACAGTAGGCTCATATAACTAGCACCTTCATGGTAAACTTTGCTTTATCTTTTGTACCCACGCGTCTACTTCGTCAAATGTATGCCTCCAGCAACTAAGATAATGGAAGAAAGGCTCAGAGAGGTGATAATCTCTATCATATAACATCGCCTCCTTTCCATCTGTGACACAATTACGTTGCAGCACGACTTAATTGAATTCATCAGTGAAGGCAAAAATGGTGTGCAAGTGTCGCCCGTAAAGGCGGGACTGAACTATAATTCAAACTACGAACGTGACGGCAGGCCAAGGCTTCCTTATCACCACCAAGGTTTCAAGTGACAGAAAGGCTCAGCTCTTCGCTATCCTCTAATTGACGGTCCATTTGTAAAGCGTTGAGAGATGTACACCATTGAGATGCTTCAACCGGGGCGGGCCGATGCAGTAAGGAAATATCGAATACATGAGTCCGATCGGGATGAACTGTATCGGATGATTAAAGGAAAAGAAGCAAAGGAACAAGCCGTCCTTAGGTTTGATCCCCTCTTCCTATGGATTTTATATTTTTGGCCTCGAGGCTCTTGTCTTATACAAGGGAGTAGCCGGTTGAAACCATGGGTGCCCGAGGGCTGCCGCGGCCAATCACGTTGCTGTATTGGAACCTCTTGTCAACGGGAGGGCGTGATTGAACTATTCACGTATTTTCCCGAAAAATATTCCCGATATCATATCGTTCCCGACACGTCATATAACTACTGCACTGAAAACTGCGATTAGGTATTCGTTTCGCTTGCTCATTGACTTTCGGATACGGCATCTCCTTCATGTTCTCATTGAACATAAACCACCCTCGGGCACCCCATTGATGAACCAAAGTCAAAAAAATGGCCAAAACCGCGCCACGCACGTTCCTCACTTACCAGCATGATGCAAATCTCCACACCCTTCAAACCACGGTAACGGCAATCCAACCGTACACATCCCTCAAAGAGTCTAACCGTCAACTCTTCAAAGAGGGCGGAGAAGAGTATTATGTGATTATCACCGAGGCAACAATCTTCCACCCGCAAGGCGGCGGTCAACCATCCGACATCGGCGTGTTAGAAGGACCCTCGGGCACTACGTTCACCGTATCGAGTGTTCGAATGGACACCGTCCAGGAAGGCCAAGTATTACACTTGGGCCGGTTTGAAACCCAGTCGTCACCTATATTCACAGTGGGCGAGACCGTAGAGCAGAAGATCGATGTTGAGAAGCGCTTACTTTATTCACGGTTACATACCGCCGGTCACGTCCTCGGTGCGGCAGTCCGGCACCTTCTAGAACATGAAATCGAGAACTTTGATGAACTAAAGGCTTCTCATTTCCCGGATTCAGCGGCTTGTGAGTTCCAGGGTCTTATTGAGGGAAAGTGGAAGGTGCCGATTCAGAATGAGGTGGATAAGTACGTCGCGAGCAAGGCTGAGGTTCGTGTCGAGTGGTGGGGTGATGATGATTTCCGGGCAAAGGGTCTTGGGCGACTTATTCCGGATCGACGCTTGGTGCCGGAGGGAGAGAAGTCACGGGTTGTGAATATTGGGGGCTTGGAGGCGTATCCTTGTGGGGGGACGCATGTTGATACGACAGATCAATGCGGGCCAGTTACTGTTAGGAAGATTACGAGGAAGGTGGGAAATTCGCGTGTTAGCTATGCTGTGAATTAGAGATTAGGGCCTTTGTAGAGATATCTTGAAATACTAATGAAGAACGAAGATGTGTCATATAACATACTTCGTTATGTCTCTTAATATATTTAACCCACGGCAGAATCCACGAGCCAAGTATTTCGGTCTGACGACATCCATCTAGATCTAGCCCGATACGTAGCAAATCAAGAATTCTACAATTTCATATTGAAAATAGACGGTCTCAGGATATTTGCGAGCGATATGCCAAGCCTAGAGCTCGCCCACAAGTCAATTCTCCATGAAGTTGAAAATTAGTTCCTGAAAGTGGGGACAGAAACAGTATGTGTTGGGATTTGGACCAATCATATTTTCAGTAATATCCAGCCTCAAGCTATGGTCATGCTCTTGGGGGCTAAGCTTAAAGAACAATCTTTTTTGCATTTGTTGCGCTTCTCTTGTTCGGAGAGTGCCAAAGACCCATACTCGTCGCTACAGCGGGTTCGTGCACGGAATAAAGGCGCTATTATCTATTTTAAAATGGGGCTGAACCGTACATGCTCCGCACTACTCCGTCCGTGGAGCTATTCTGCGAGTAAGACGGGTCGCGGACAAGCGCGGCATCCTTCTAGGCAAATATCGTTGTTGACTAATCCAAAAATACAAACACAGCTACGAAGGATAAAGTTGAATGAATGGGTTGCCATTTGTTCCTGTATCGCACGCGGAATTCTACGTCTCCGGGATGGTTACACTGCATTGGGGAGCATTGATTTTGACAGCTACATTCTACGGATGAGGCGCAGTTGTTAGGGTTGAACAGACCCACGCGGCGCAACGAAGAGTGAGACGTCTTAAGTCATACGGTCTGTCCTCCCGCTTCCTCTTGATTGGATGATTTCCTCATTATGGGGTACGATGTACAAAAATGCACTCCTGCCCTAGAGATCAAATTCACTGTATGACAGAGTATAGTATTATTTACCGGAGTGAAATGGATGGATCCCTGTCGTAGCTGCCTGATAAGTTCTACCAAAGCTGTCACGGTTCTCTTTGTGATCCTTCCATTCTCTCGTTCTTACAAGACATTTGCCCACTCTGCATCGTACCTACCAAGGTCATGTGTGCTAATCGCGGTGTCAAGATTGTTCTACACTCGTCAGTCATTTTCATCAGCTAATCATCAGAGGAGAGCATCACTAACTACTCACGCAGGCTGGAGAGGTCTCGAGCTCAACGGGTCATCTGGCTCATGGAGGAGCTAGACCTTGCCTATGAGCTCAAGACGTACAAGCGTGGTGCCAACGGGATAGCCCCTCCTGAAATGAAGCAGATCCACCCTCTAGGGAAATCCCCGGTCGTGTCTTTCAGCGCCCCCGACACTCCACAGCACACTATTGCTGAATCCAGTGTGATTTTCGAGTACTTGCTTGATCACTTCCAAGGCCAGAAGCTGATCCCCGAACGATACGTCCACGGCAAGGAGGGCCAACCCGGAGGGGAGACGGATGCCTGGATGCGCTATCGATACTACATGCACTATACGGAAGGAAGTTTTACTCCCCTTTTGGTGACGCAGATATTAATGAATAGTAAGTTTGTCGACCTGTATAGTTAGCACAATCTTTTCTAATGGTCGTTACTACAGTCATCAAAGACGGACCAGCCCCATTCTTCTTGAAACCGGTGACTGGCATCGTCCCTAGAATAGTTGCGAAAGAGTATTCGCAGCCAAACTTTGACACCCATTTCGGATTCTTAGAGAGCCAGCTTGCCAGTTCGCCGGATCAAGGCAAATACCTCTGCGGTTCTCAGCTTACAGCGGTGGATATCTTGATGAGTTACCCGCTTGTTGTGGCTTTGTGTCTTGGTGTTCTCAGAAAAGAGAAGTGCCCCCGCCTTTGCGCCTATCTGGATCATCTTCAAACTCTCGATGGTTATAAACGATCTGTCAAGAAGCTTGAGGAGGCCGAAGGTCAGCCATACAAGCCGATGTAGAGGGCGAAAGGAGAAGAGACTGGCATTGGTTTAGGTCTGCTGCACGTTTTTGTCTCGATTGTTTCAGGTACCATGCGCCATGTATTGCAAGGCTACTGATCTTGTCCCGGAAGGGTAAAGCTCTACTCCAGTGAAAGATACCACCTCAGCAGGCTCCACAGCATTACTACCTCATAAATATATTATCATGATGTTCTTTGTCAAGATTGGAACTGCAATGCAGAGGGATTGGGTTCTCGTGCTGGTGGCGCACGACTCGCTTATGTATTACGCAGAAATACCATGTCTTTTTTAACAATATATAAAGGTTTTTTCCCTCTCGACTAACGTAAGTAGCCCATTTAGAATGTAGACTTGAGCACCCTAGTTTGCAAGAACATGATGTCTTTTATTTTTTTCTTCGCTAACTTGCCAGTAAAATACCAGTTCCTAGAACAAGAAAGTGTTTGGCGAGCTATGATGGCTTGGAATGAAAGGTACGGAAGGCGACTAGGGGCTGCAAGCTTACAGTTTCAGTGTTCATAGCATCGAAATGGTTGTGAGAATAAAATATTCAACTACAGACTTTCTTGTTTCACACGGTATATCGCAATCCAACCTCGATCGATGCAACATCGCTCTTAATCTGCATGTAAATGTCAGTTTTAGATTGATGCTTCCTATGTACATGTAGGACTTGAATTCGGTTTCGACACTGCGTGGCTGGGATTTGTCTGCGAACAGCCAGCAACAAGCCCACCCAAGAAATCATCAGTGGCAGCGTCATAAGCGGAACCGCAGTTCGTATCACTATATCATACCTTGTTAGCAATTCGCTTGGAAGCAACTTCGACCTAAGTATGACTTAGACTTGCCTTGAGCCCCCGCTGGCGTTGTTGAAGTACGAGCAAATATCGTGGGAGAAGCACTCTTGGGTGTATACATTGCCAAGAGCAGCGCCGCTGCATCCTGCACCACAACGACCATTGCAGGAATAACTATAAGGAATGACTCGAGTCAGCCGGCTATCTTGGGGAGGATGACCGAAAGAACGTACTCTCCATCGCCTGCAAGGTTACTACCGTAATTACTTCCAACCACACCGACAAAAGAGCAGCTCTGTCCAGCACTATTGGTCCATTTGGCTGTTGCTGTCACACTGACTTTAAGGCAAGTAATAGACCGTTTGTTCAGGGGCGCTGAGGGTATAGCCATAGTGGCCAGAGGGAGAAGGGCGAGAATGGTCCGGAGTGCCTGCATTTTAGAGGGTGAGAGTCCTTTGTTTGGGAGATTTTGTATGTGTCAAATACCATTCTCCGGGGTGTTATATGGGGATTTAAAGTAGTTATGCATGACGTAGTCCCCCTTATTCAAAGCCTAAACATTTGTAACCTTCTCCAGGGTAGAATTCATGACGAATCGAAAACAATTCCAGAAGCACCTGCCCACCAATTGTGATGTTTCACTTAACCCTTATAGTAGGTATAAATTAAATGATGGAGCTCGGTGAAATTCTCGGGGCACTTATTCTGTAGCCATTACCTTTATTAGACTTTTGGCCGGTGGTTTTGCGGGGTGTGCAGATTTAGGGCATGGCATCACCTTTGCTATAATGACGACCTTCCGAGCCTTAACACGAATAAAAGCGGCCATAGCCATTAATCCGTCACCGTATAACAAGGAGAAATGCACATTCAACTGATTGGTATCATGCTACGCCTATCAAGGTTTATACTCCGTAACAAGCAAAGAACCTAATTCTTTACGAACAATCTGAATTAGTATCATGCCACGGTATTGCAGGTTGGCATAGCCTGCAGCTCTTCAATTGAAATATGCCTGAATATCAAGCCCCCACCCCCGTCAGCATAAATTGACCCCATGTATCTACGTCTCAGGTGAAAGTTCACAGTGTCTATATCCACAAGGTAACATGTCATGCCCCGGCCAGCCCTCGCCTTGGCTCGCAGCTGCCATGCAGCACTGGGTGGTCCCCTGCTCGTTGATCTATTTTTACTCGAACGCCCCAGATGAACATAAGTACTATATCGAAGTTCACGCACACGGTGGTTCTACTACATCCGATCCCTCCAATTCGTCCCGAGAAACGTGTCTCGCCAGGTCACTAAGGCGTCCTTTCCCATTATCACGACTGTTGTGGCTTATGTCACTTTACCTGGTCTTTCTCTGGCGTAGTATTTCCCTCCGCCGTCTCTCATTCCAGCGGCTTCCCAGGCTCTCGATTGCCGAGATATGATGGGTTGGACCCCATATAGTCAGATATCTTGGGCCGGGGACTAAATGGGAATCGCTAACACTGGTTATGTGGGCGATACGGTGAGATTATCCGATTCCGATTCATACCGGGTGATTTGCTCGTCCGCCTCGCGTTCCGCAAAGGGGCGGAATACCCGGTTGGCGACCATTGCTTTGAAATCAGATATCGGGTGTACCTGCCCAGGGAAGGAACCAACAACAGCCCGATAACAAGTACCCGGGGGGCGCTTTCGTATCCTAATCAATGGGATTGTGCGATATGCCGACACTAAATCTCGAATGGAGTAGGCCAAGACGATTAGCTGGTACTTGGCGTCGGGTTATCGCGACTGTGATAAGACGGTTATCAGGACGCTGAGAGTTACCTATCTCAAGTATCTTGTTTGTGACTAATGCCAAATCCTCGCTGGAATATAAAGACGAAGATCGGCACCATGCAATGTCAGGA
The DNA here is from genome assembly GCA_009176345.1 of Aspergillus leporis. NCBI lineage: Eukaryota > Fungi > Ascomycota > Eurotiomycetes > Eurotiales > Aspergillaceae > Aspergillus > Aspergillus leporis. The sequence continues at coordinate 38,130 of ML732286.1, read as the reverse complement.
TGGTAAACTCAGATCCTCATGTTTCTCGGTACAGTCCTCTCACTGGCAGTCGCCGTCACCGGCGCCGCCATTCCTAATGGCCAAACGCTCTCCCTCAATGGCATTCCTTACTACGTGAGCGGCATTCCTGTGTCAAAGTTGCAGGGCCACATTGCATCTGCATTTGTGCTATCCTCAATCGAGGGTCTGGATTTAGTTCCATTGACTGTCATTCCAGTCTCATCCAGCACAAACTTGGAGTCGCTGGTCTCAGACTTCCTCATTCGCGATGATGTTTTTCAGACTGCCTTTCTGCGCGCAGTTTACATTTACTCCTCCACTAGCGAAGCGATCGACTCATCCATAATCAACTATGCTACAAGCCTCAAGTCGTTTGGCAACGAAATTCTGCTCACCGGCGCTCACACTGCTCCCCTCACCTCTACCTCTAGCATCACAACTCAGCTGAGTGAAGAGCTATCATGTGGGCCGTATTTCGTCTCTGCATATAGCGGAGAGGTGTTTCGGGCGTATCGATTGTACCCTGACGATAACCTCGCTTTCATCCAGGCTGCAATTAGTGATGAAAATGGTGGTTTTCTTCCCTTACCTGCAGTTACGGAGAATGCCATGACCAAAGATGTCGCTGTACCTTCTCGTCTTTATTATACGCAGACTCCGCAAAAGCCTCTAGCTGGTCTGAGGCTGGGAGTCAAAGATATCTTTCATGTCCAAGGCCTGAAGACGAGTGGCGGTAGTCGCTCTTACTACTACTTGTATGGAACTCAGAATGTCACCGCAGCGTCTATTCAAAGACTTCTAGATCTAGGTGCCGTCTTCATCGGGAAGACAGGGACCGTCCAGTTTGCCAACGGCGATCGGCCCACTGCCGACTGGGTAGATTTCCACTGTCCGTTCAACCCACGAGGGGATGGATATCAGTCACCTAGCGGTTCCTCTTCCGGATCTGGTGCAGCTATCGCAGCTTATGACTGGCTAGATCTCGCTGTGGGCAGTGATACCGGCGGCTCAATGCGGTCTCCTGCCGCCGTTCAAGGAGTCTTTGGTAATCGACCATCCACTGGCGCTATCACCTTAGACCATGTGCTACCTCTCTCTCCAGCATTAGACACAACGGGTGTTTTCGCCCGTAACGCCTCATTGTGGGCTCAAACAGTCCAAGCTTGGTATCCTCATTTCCGTCGCAACTTTACATCGTACCCCGGGGAGCTTCTCCTCGCTGGTGGAGGATGGGATGGTCAAGGCATCACCCCTGAGGCAGATGAAGTCCTCACCAAATTCGTGCAAGGACTTGAGATGTTCCTCGGGACCAACCATACCCAGGTCGATGTCTCGCAGCGGTGGCGCGACACCCATTCTTCCACCACCCCAAGCTTAGAAGACATGCTTAGTCTCACATATGCGACCCTAACCTCTGTGGACCAGTTTAATCACCTAGCCACGCCTCTCTTCGCTGACTACAAAGCAATCCATCGCGGTCGGCAACCCTTCATCAACCCTGGCCCATTAGCCCGCTGGCAATGGGGTCAAGCGAACGGCGGCAATGCCTCATACGAAGTGGCTTTGCAGAACATGACCTCTTTCCGTGACTGGTGGGAGACGTCTGGCTATGGACAATCCGACGAGGCGTCCTGCTCGAAGTCACTTTTCGTCAGCGTGTACTCAGCGGGCACGACCGACTACCGTAACAAATACTATCAGGCACCCACGGCACCCCCGCTGGGATTCTCGATCGGGCGTATCGCTGTCTTCGGTGGATCTCCTGAAGTGGTTGTACCCGTGGGAGAATCGCCATATAATAGTACGATATCTTTACAGACGGAGTATTTGCCCGTAAGTGTTGCGCTGCAGATGGCGCGGGGATGTGACCATATCCTGGCAAGTCTTGTAGCTGGGCTGGCGGAGAAAGGGATCTTGCGTTCTGTGGGAACGGGTTCTCGACTATATAATTAGTGAGTGGTGACCATCTTGAAGCCACTCTGCCACCTACCAAGCGCTCTTGCTCTAGCTCCCCTATTAGAGGTGATCATAGCTAAGAAAATAGAGTGCATAGGTGTGTTATGGCTCCCGACTACGGAGTGCCTATCTATAAAGCCAAATCTTGTGTCATCATTCTCTCTGCACTCAAGAGATGTATAGAAGGCATGGGAGTCATTGATTATTTTTTCACAATGGAAGAACTAGCTGAATTGAAAAAAAGGAACTGGAGCCCATGAAGGTGGTTTTCCCTTCACAAGGCAGAAGAACTCTTCACTAATTATTATAAGCCCTTTTGGGCTCTTGGGTGAATCACTTGCGGAAGGTGGTGTTTCCAAACAGTGGGAGATAGGGAGAAGGAGACCAAAAACCTATACATTGAGAGTCAAAAGCAGTGTCATCCCTTATAGATCGGGTCTTTGTCTATCAGACAAAAACTACTGATGAATATTTAGAAAAGGCTCCAAGATAACGATATTCAATTACCAATGATATTAGTTTGAAAATCACATCACACTAGGGCTTTGTACGATCCTTTGTCCACGATTAGTGTGTCTGGGGAGCTTTCATACGGCCCTATACTAGAGACTCAGAATGATTTCCTGCTAGAGACGTATAACGTAGAAGGAGCTATCGTTGTCGCTGGTAAGCGCTTCGTACGATGAGCAATGAAAGGTCTCATTTGTTCTCTATCTATGTAAAAGGGGCATAGTTATATTCATTCTAGAAGCTCTCAATTTAAACTCAAAGCAGTAATAAAAGCTCATAAACGCAATAAGCTTGAGCGGAGGGGGGTGGGGGAATCTATCGGGCCACATTCTTTACGGCATGGCAAAGATCCTTGAAGATGCCGAGTTAGTCACTACACGTCATAGTGCGCTACTGCCTTTAATGATAATGAAAGGGAGACATGGTGAAAGCATCACTTGTTGGCCCTCTTTATTGACGTCCTCACAGAGCCGTGATGAGCTGCCATTTTCTCGGATGGCAGCCAATATCATTGCCTAATTGTATATACAATCTGTTCTCTTGGAGTACCAATGGAGATGGATTGTCGCACAAGGATGAACAAAGCATAATTATCTGGTGCTATCATGTAGTTCTCCCAGTTTGTAAATCATAGGAGGTGGTTAATGGATTATGAACGTGGCATCTTTAAAATATTACAAAGTAGGGACACTGCCCAAGTAGGGCAGCTATATCTTGGTGGCCGTTTCGAGATGTAGTTTTTAAGGACAGCTTATAACAATAAACTATAGCATCGTTTTCGTCCACGGTTGGCATGGCGATCAAGCACCATGGACCTCCGCAGAAAATTCTGTCTTCTGGCCAGAAAAGCTTGTTTCCGCGAAGGTTCCCGAAGCACGTTACCCTTTCATTTGAATACGACGTGAAGATCGAGGCGTTCTGGAATGAGGAGGACCTCATTTCTGAGTTTTCCAATGATCTGATCGATTCGCTAATGGAGCAGCGAACTAAGAAAGAAGAGGTTGGACTCCTTGTTCGTTAATGCGGATACTCCGTTTCCACTCTATTGAACACCGAACGTCATCTACAGGAAAAGCGGGCCATAATATTTGTTGCGCACTGTCTAGCTAGCTTGGTCTGTGGAAATGTATGCTTCCATATCATGCACTTTTCGAAGATACCTGCTAATCTATGGATATATGTAGGCTCTTGCGACTGGAAGCCAACATGATGAAAGAAAAAGCTCGTCAACTGCGTGCAAAGTGTTGTACTGTTAGGTACACCCTATTTCCAGCTTGACACAGTGGCCGCGGCCGCGAACTATTTTAAATTGACCTAGAAATAAATTCCGAAGGACTTTGAATTGAAAGAGAAATCCCACTGGATCATCTCCATCCCCCAAATAGCATGGGCATTGCGCAGCTGGCAGATGTAGCCGGGGTGATCATCTCCTATCAGCAGCTGAATGCCTTTGTCGACCTCGTGATGCCATAGAGCGTCCAGCTGCGGAATGTCGAGCCGGCGCAAGTCGGTTGGGCCGGTTTGTTGCAGAGAAGCAAAGGTTGTTGACACCGCAGTGGCCGGAATCTCCATCCCCTGCCGAGCTAGAACGTTGAGATATTCATCGGCTGCATCTCTGATTTCCTTAGTCACCTCTTGGGCAGCCTCGATAGATGATGGATCTTTAAACCTCTCCCGTGCAGTCTGCGCGAGGACATATTGGCTGAGACTTTCCACCTCCGCGGTATCTTCCAGCCGACCCCAGAACTGGTTCATGTCCTTGTACATCGTATCGAGGTTTTTGAAAGTTCTCCACTACGGATTTGAGCTCTGTGATGGCCTGATCCGTCACTCGGATCTCCGCTTCGGTCTCGGCCATGGCCCCTGCCAGCTCTGCGATCTGCTTCCCCAGGCTGATGGCGGCCACCACGCTGGTCACAAAGAGGGTGCCTGCGGCTTTGAGTATCGTGGGATTGGCACCCATAAAGAGCCCAATGACGCCCAGGGCAAGCCCTGCTCGGAATATTAGGTTCGATTTACCGGAACAAGGGTTGGAACTTACCAAACGCGCCAGCCACCGCTCCCCAAAAGGCCGCTTTGAGTTCGCTCATAGCTTCCTGCTGAGCCTTCAGCGTCCGCTGTAACCCTAATAATCGGTCTTGAAGTATCTGAAGCTGGTTCACCAGGTCATCTCGAACGAGACCCAGCTGTCGGGCCATGGCATTGACTTCTTCTTTGTTATCGCCGAGGACCTCATTCAGCAACCCGGACCGGATAATGGCATTCTCAATCTGTTCCTCAGCAGATGTGAGGGCAATATTTTGCTTTTCGATGTCATCCCCAGCGGCATCATACTCCTGCTGTGCCTTCGCTACCCGTTTGATATGAACGACATACGCTCGTGAGAATGTCTTTATTTTGAGCATGACCGGGTGGACAGCTTTCTGGGCGTCGACATACCAAGACTTTAGCACACGAGTCAGCGCATTTAGATTTAGCATCACTCCCGGTGAGGCCGGCCCTAGCCGTGTAATGCCATTCCGTGGGACCACTCGTTCCCATTCCTCTATCGGTTCAGTCGAATCTCTTCCGTGGGGCTTCGAACCTGGCGTCGATAGACGTACCCATCCTCCCGAAGGACCACAAGGCCCCTGTCAGTTGCGGTGAACTCGGAGACCTTTTCGATGGAGGTCCGGTTGGCTGCGCGGTAGGTTCCCTGGTCAAAGTTGACCGTAAGCTCCCAAGTGTTACGCTCATTGTCGAGGGGTATGATTCGTTCATTCCGATATGCGATACGTATCCACTTGGGAGACTGACCACTACCGCTGTACGACAGAGTCTCCCACGTATTGTCCGGGTAGATGTCATCCTTCGCCAAGACCTTGATTGTCCCACTACGTTCAAGGATAAGGAGGCCGAATCGCATTATATCCCCGTTGCTGGTAAGTTTTGCGAATGGAATGACCCTCTGAAGATCCGTGGCAGGGAGGACAGAGCCACCAACCTTGCTCCACTCGTTCACATACATCTTGGAAAACTCATCGACTGCCTCCTTTAGAATAGGATCGCCCTCAGTTCGAGCGACCTTACGCCAGACAGACTTGCCCACGGCGACATATATACTGCCTTTGTAGGGGAAGAAGTGGGCCTGACTGGGGTCAATAGCACACTGGTTGTCCGGCAGGGCCCCGAATGACTTCCAAACCTCGGAAATGCCAGAGGGAGAGCTGGTATTCGCCTGCACGGACAAGTACATAACCTGGTTGCTGTCTTTGAGACCCAGCACCGGAACGTATTGAGCTGGGCGGAATGCCGGTCTAGATACGGCTTGCTCTGTGGTTTGCCGTCAGTCCCTCGTGTGAAGCAAACCAATCCTAGTAAATGCGTACCAAGACTTCGTCAAAGTTGTCCATGATTGGGCCAATTACTGTAGCCATATCTTTGAGACTGTCCCTCTGCTTGCCCAGGCCATCCTCCTTATCTGCCGAGACGGCCTTGAGGAAGGCCTGCGCAGCGGGGGGCAGATTCTGCTGCAGTCGGATTGGTGGACTGGGGCGGCGTTGTTCAACCCCTTCAGTCTTCTGGGCCAGCTTCGGTGAAGGTTTCTTGGTCGCACGCAGCTTGAAGAGGGCACTCTGGACAAAGGCTATGGTGTTGTCCGATCGCTTAATCTCCGCGTGAATGTGGCTGTGGATGGTGTCAGCCACATAAATAGCCTTTCCCAGTTTCTCCTTTGTGTTGGCTGCGGTGAGAGTGGTGTAGTTGATTGTTTTATTACCGAGCCCAATTGAGTAAGTACTGAGTTGATAGTTCAAGATTCCGCGGGTCGCGTGCTGATATTTATACCTTTGGCTGTCTGGTAGAGCACGTAAATGGATCGGCTTCTATTGGGTTGGGCCCGAGAGTATGAGTTTAGGAGTGCTATTCTGCTTAAAATCAGAGTATTTATCTAATCCTTGACGGCACTTACAGTCTTGAAAGGTATTCCCCGAAGACGGGAGTCGGGGCGAGAGAATATCTTATAATCTTTTACCATAGTATTATCAAAAAGATGGACCTGACCGAGAGCACTGTAAATCTCATCCAGATCAATGCCGGGCTGTCCGGGCTTGAGGGATCGCTCTAGGTTCCTTTTAACGTAGCTCAATCTCGATGGAACGCTCATGGTTTGTCGTTAGTATTGGTGGACCAAACCCGAGTTCTTGTTTGTTCATCCAGAGAAAGCCAAGGATTGTGAACATCAACCGAGGCGCAGCATAATCAAGGGTTCCGACTCTGAGCTCCACCCTTGCTCTCCAGCTGAGATGTTCGCACAAATGTCGGGCATAAAAGTTGGCCTATAATCCGTTGGCGAGAGCGCCACAAATCCTCGCAAATGCAATACTGACCTCGTACGACAGCAAGGACTTCACAAACATGGTCAACCGCGAGAGATCAGGCGGTTGCAAAGAGCGGCGTGTCATATGCGACGAAGCGCGGCCCAACTGCGACCGCTGCGAGCTTCACTGGACGTAACTGTGAAGGTTACCAGCAACGAGCTGCCAAGAATAGATTCAAAGACCAAAGCCAGCGATTCAATCATCCCGCCCCTTCTCCATCTTTGTCATTCTCGAAGCAAAATGGGTCGCCGTGCAGAGATCAAACGGTAGCGTAGTCGCCTTCACCCCTCCTCATTCCAGCTACCCCCTGGCCGAGACCTGGACTCGTCACGCGGCTTCTTCGAAAATCTCGCTCCGGCTCTGCTTGACCAACGCCATGACTCTGCCCTCACCCTTGTCGTCTCTGCTGTCTCGGAGAGCTTTCTGGCACTCTGGCAAGAAGGCGCGAGGAGCATGCAGGTCCAGCGGAGGTCATTCAACCAAGCAATGCAGCGTCTTCGCACAGCAGTACTAAATCCTACCGAGAGACGAAGCCCGGCAACCTTTCTGGTCGTATTGGTAATGCAGTTCCACGAAAGCCTCGCCGCTATCTACACCCGCCGGAAGCCCTCGCGTATCCACTACAGCGGCGCAGAAGCCCTACTTCCGCTCTCCAAGCTCAAAGACGGTGAAAAGGTTCAGAGTGCGCATATCACGAGGTTCATGGCCAGCGCAGAAGTGCCGTCTGCGACCCGAGAAGGTAGGCCGGTGCCGCCAACGGCCTTCCGCTGGCTGTACAACAGTGACTACGGATCGGTGCCACTTAATTTGGGCGCATTCCTTGCCGACTTGCTGTCTTTGTCCCTGGTAAACAATGCTTCAGACAACATTCCACCGTCAGAGGAAGAGTCAAAGCCATGGCACCCGTAGATTGAGAGAATCGACCAAGGGCTGGAAGCGTGGGCACAGGCTATGCAGAACACTGGCGCCCAATCCGACTGCGGAGTGGCCAAGACTTCGACTCGTCTATACCATCGTACCAGTGTCTCTGCGATGCCTACCCCTCCTGCCAAGTTGCAACCATTCCGAACCTTTGGCGATGCTACCGGCTGATTCTCTTCAAACTGAGGCTCACTGTGCCGAGCCACCAATCTGCGACTCCGTCATCCACATCCACACATGCAGAAGAGAACGCATCGATCTACAGTGCACAAGTTCAAGGTCTCATCGACCACATCTCGGTCTCATTTCTACTGGTATGAGAGAGGGTCAGCGGGAGTGGATCAGCGAACAGTTCTTGCGCACATGTACCTTGCAACACCTCCACTACGAATCTCACGCGCCTCACCATGGTGAGCGTTCCAGCATTGAGATGGCTGACGAGATGGCCTGTATGGGTTCGGGAAGGACTCAGCCTCACGGCGGGATTATAGGTGGATCTCTCGATACTATCTCGAAGACTGAATCTAGACCTCTGTCATTTATTCGTATCAAGCCAGCCAGCCCCCTCTCTAACGGTGTGAGCAAGATGTTTTTACATCGCTTAAGCTCTATAGTACAGAGTGCAGATATGGCTGTCCCCCTTCATACGCTCTGTGGACTTCTGCCAACAGCTACCCTACGGCGTTTCGTGCTGCCACACTTGTACGTTGTTACTTGATGTCAATGTTGACCTCAAGATCTGAAACTCAATTCGTCAAAGATGAACTTTGTTTGGACTTTTCCCCTGCCCCGCTCCACTTCTCCTACATCTGTACCGTACGTAGGCCTGCATTAAAGTAACGTAAGATCTTGGTGTGTGGAACATGCCGGCAGCGCCGTCAAATATTCCAAGCCTTAATGAGGATAATTTCTGCCGACCAGCTCGTTGGCAGGGTCCTAAGAAGAAAAAAGTCCGACTGCGAAAACTGCTTTCAGTGACGAAGGCTCTCGCTGACAGCTTTCCTTAAGCGATGTGATGTTGCGAGGCTCTGAAAAGGCACCTCACTGGTCAGACAGAGATTTGTCCAGAAGCGGTAAAATCTCGCAAAAAAACTGTCCAAAGAAGCCTGGTTGCTGAGGCGTCAGACTCATTGTGAACTGCTTCTTGGCTCATACTACTATTATTAGTATCGTAAGCGCTTCTGCCGTTCAAGATGATCCGCTCGCTAAAAAAGAACCCTTCTTGGACGTGTGGACTGCCCTCTGAAACGACCAGTAGGCCTGGCATGCCACCGCACGGCAAAGCACGAGGCCGCTGGACTAAGCTACCTGTTTACGGGTGCGCGTAAGCGAGGATGAAAGACGTATATAAGTACACCTCCTTAGCTATCAGCTTATGTCCAACGCTTTGAAACAGTCAATCCTCACATCCTCGCCTTATCCCTCCTTGATCAGCGCGTATTAACCATGGTTAAGGTAGATCGCCCCCCGGCCAACGGCTTCGTGGTCGTAGTACGGAAGATTTACAACCCCATCGGTTTCTCCAAGGGCTACAACTTCGTCCTCTGGGCCATTTCCGCCGGCGCACTTCTCGGTTTCTCTCTCGCCCGTCTGATGTACCTCGATATCGATAACATCTTCTGCCCTGAAGACCAGAGTCAAGCCAATGCACTCCCGGGCGAGTGCTTCTACTACCATTCTACTCGAGGTCGCGTTGGCATTCTTCTTCACCTTGGCGCCACCCTTCCTGCCTGTATCCTCGCCTTCCTGCAGTTCGTGCCCGTTATCCGCCACAAGCTTCTCCTCTTTCACCGCATTAATGGCTACGTGGTCATCCTTGCCTCTTTTGCCGGCATGGGCGGCGTTTTGATGATTGCGGAGCACAGCTTTGGCGGTAGCTTGAGCATGCAGGTTGCAATCGGTTTGGCTACCATCATTTTCGTTGGCTGCAAAAGCATCGCTTTCTGGAACATCAAGAGACTCCAGATCGAGCAGCACCGTGCTTGGATGATCCGAGCTTGGGTCGTTGTGAGTAACGCATTTAACTCTTACCTCATACGCTTTGGAGATGCTAAAACCCCATAGGCTGGCTTTATTATCACTATGCGCTTAATCGGCATTATTACGGAGAAGGTGCTTGTTGCTCTTGGCCCTGAGGGCTACTATGAGGCCCGTTCCTGCTCTATCATCGGCTTCATGTTCTCTGGAAATCAAACTTTGGTGGAATCAGTGCACCTGGATTGCGTGGCCTTCTATTCGGGTGCCGATCCAGACCGCCACGTCCTCGTCGATGCTTTTGGCAGCAATGGCTCCGGCAAAGTCGACCAGGTCGCCTCTGGGCTCAACCTCAGTTTCAGTGCCGCGGCCTGGCTTGCTGTCGCCATTCATGTCTTCGCCGCTGAGCTTTATCTCCACCTCACTTCCGCTGAAGCCGCCCGTCTGCGCCATGTGTCCTACCAGCGGCAGCTCGAGGCGGGCATGCGTCGGCCTGGAAACGCGGGTCTGACCGCCGAGAGGCTTGGCGACGCGGAGCCTTTTTTGGTGCCAGAATCGTCGCAGGAGAAGATTATCTCTGAGATTGTGACTCAGAGGTAGGCCTGAAACGGATTTTAGCTTGCGATGAACTAGGCGCTATTAAGCCTTTTATATGCGGCGGGCATAGCCTTGTCACAAAGATCACCCATGATGAGAAGGAGAGAGACGGCCTCATCGCTTGCTCAGTAGACAGGTAGCATGATCAATTAATATAGGTAGTGGTCAATATAGGCACTCCTATGATTAACTATGGTATATCAGCTAAGCACTGCCTGGTACCTTACAGTCCATACAAGTCCATACATCAACCAGACTCTCTTTAAAGCTTGAAACAGGGTAGGAGTAGCGTCGCGATGTCAACAAATGCGCAATCATGCAAATCCAACCAATGGCTCCAAGACTGACTTCTAGGATACGACACCTCATCGGAATTGAGGATAAGAAGATTCTGAATGCCTTAGTCGACGAAGGTGCCGAGAAATTCCTGCATGCAATGAAAAACCCCTTGATGGGAGAACCACTGGAGAAGGTGAATAGGCGCATGGCTCAGTTGGTGCTACCGTGTCTCGACCAGCTGGTAGGCACCCACACCATCGACTTGCATGGGTAGTGCCGGGATGTTATCTCTGCAGTCACCATGGAAGTGGTATATGGCCCTCTAAATCCATATTAAGACAAAGAGAGTCTGAATGTGTTGTGAATTCAGGGAAAGAAGGCATTCGAAAGGAGACAAGACGTAGATTGAGCAGTATCTTGCCTGAATAGATACAAGAAACAGGGAGAAGTCTCAGGGGTTAAAACCCCTGCACTCTTGCCAAGGCGCTAGCTATACGCCAGCTATACGCCATATCTTCAACAGAATGCATTTTGGTGAGTGCCCTTAAGTCTGCATATGAATTTCTGATCGTGATTACTGAGCCTGCATAGGGTCTTCAAAGAGAACCTGGGCCCCCTACTTCTCAACACACTCCCATGGTTGACGACAGGCAAAGCCTGAGAGGCCGTGAGAAGGCTCCAAAAGCGTTCTTGAAGTATTGCCACATAAATGGCATCGAAGGCACCCCTGATATAATCGCCGTGCGGTATAGAATGTCAATGGAGCGTGGATTTTCTCTGGGAGAATTCTCCAGGCTTGAGGCGGCATGAGCCTTGCGCTTGTCGCCAACACCGTGCCATCCTTTTTCCGGGTAGAGATTAGCTCTTCTTATAGAGAGCCGTCTCCCCGAGAGTAACTAACCCTAGCTGTAAATTTTGTGGCCACTGTAGTGGGCGGAGTTTTGGTTGAAAGCTAATCGGCGGCTCTGACCCAAGTGACGGAGACCCATACATCATCATATTCCGTTTTGACCCCGTAGGTCCCAGACTAGGTGACGTGCCTATCCATACTAGCATACCCACTGCATAATCTCCACCGTATTGATTAGCTCATGCTGTGCGGGGCGTCGTGGCACCGAGCGTCCAGGGATTTCGAGGATGACTCTCAAGAGTTCCAGCTAAAAGTCGATCAACCCAACTAATGCCTTGCCACTTACTGTAGCTGCTTATGTTTACTGTATACAATAATGATAAATGTCTCATCTTCTGTATGTGGCATACATATCTAGCTAGTCATCCCATCCTTTAGGTATCTCTCTTCCGCCGTGATGGGTTGATGGCTCTTACGCCACGTTAATAAGGTGGCTGGGTAGCAAGAATTGGTAAACCAGGGTCAGCATTGGGAAGGCAAACAAGTAGTGTTTTTGCTCTCAGCGTCGAAAGACAAAATGACGTAGGGTGCAGCCGCTGAGCCAACGTAGACCTAAACTTAAGCACCAAGTTTACAGGACTTGTGATGTTCAATGAATCACAGTGTCCTGTAACAGGAGGCAGCAGTTTACTCCCTCATATTGAAGTTATAGGCCAATAGCATTTCACTTTAGATACTTGTCAAAGCTGACTGAGACACTAGGCCGTCAACAAAATTAGACAATATGGAAGCTGAGGCCACCAAAGCCAGGGTGGATCTAATTAAGGGCCGATCAAGGCTGGCATCCTTTTCCCATTAATCCTAGGTCTTTTCACGTACATCTCCAGTCGCGATTTGGTGATCTTCATCCAGACCCACCTCCTATCCCCACAAAGATAGACTTAATTATGCTCCTGTTTCCTCTGCGTAAGCGTGATATATTCCTTTCCAAGGAGTGGCGAGTGGCAAAATGTCAGCGTCAAAAGGTCATTCATATCTTAACCTCGTGCTGGCGCCAATCATAAAAGAAACCTGGAATTAAGGGAACTGATAGGGGCACCACCGGTTTTCGGACACCAGTTATGCAATTATACAACCACGTGAGTAATTGAAGCTAGCAGCGCCCACGATATTCTTACAGAAATCCAACGAACCATCCAAGAACACACAGAGCAGGGCAATCGCCCGACGAAACTTATCTTAGCAGGGGATTTCAACCGCCACCACCCAGCATGGAGCCACCGCGAGGTGCACCACCGCTTTGTAGAACATGCTGATGAACTGATCAATTTCCTTCACAGCCACGAGCTGCAATGGTGTCTGGCCCCAGGCAAAACGACATTCTGGTCCCTCAACAAGCCAGAAACAGCATCAGTATACGATCTTACCCTGACTAACGACATGACACGCTTGATCAAATGCCAACTTTACCATGACCACTATGGATCAGACCATCGAGGAATATACCCGGAATGGAGTCTCCAGCCAGAGCAGGCCAGAAAACCGAAACCGAAAAGAGCGTATGACCGTGCAGGCTGGGCCCCAGTGGGCCATAGCATACGGAAACAGATTGACCGAGGATCGAGACAAACGAAGATTTGGACCGCGCAGTCAAAGACCTGATTCAAAACACAGCAGCTGCTTTGGACCAACATGTGCCGGTACGGGCTCCATGCCCGTACTCAAAACGCTGGTTCACCGCGAAACTCAAAACCCAACAGATGGAAGCCAACCGAACCCGCCGTAGGTCGTAATCACCCAACTACTAAATCCATGCTTGAAGAGATGCGGGTAAGAAGACGGCAGCAAGAGCCATTGAACGAGCAAAGGCAAGTCACTGGAAAGAGTTTCTCGACAAGGCAGGCGAAGGCCATCTGTGGAAAGCAGCTATTTACATGCGCCCCCAGGACGCCTATATGAGCATCCCAGCAAATCAAAGTAGGCCCGGATGAGGTGATCAAGAGTCAAGGAAAGACCGAAACGTTTCTCGAAGCTTTCTTTCTAAAGATGGCAGAATTGGAAATAGAAGAAGTAAATCCTGCTGAAGAACTACCATAGGAACCAATTAGTAAAGAGGAGATTTACCGATCACTCCAAGTTGCCAAGGAAACCACTGCCCCTGATAGAGATGGAATCCCACGCTTATCTAGAAACACTTGTGGACGTTCCTGAAAGAAACTATTACCACGGTCTTCACGAAATCAGTGGATCTGGGATACTACCCCGGAGAATGGAAACAGGCATGGATTATAGTCCTACGAAAACCGGGCAAGCCAGATTACTCGGCGCCTGGGGCATACCGCCCGATCTCGCTACTCAACACGCTAGGGAAGATACTCAAAGCTGTTATGGCCCGAAGTCTCTCCTATTGGGCAGAGAAATACAAACTGCTTCCAGACACACAATTTGGAGGCAGACCGGGATGGAACACTTTTCAAGCCGTATTAGTACTTGCTAATGCGGTAGATCAAGCATGGGTGCGATTCTGGGTATTCACTCTGATTGGATTTGATCTGAAAGGCGCTTTAAATAGAGTCAACAAAATCACTCTCGACACGCGACTGTGGGTAAAAGGCATTCCATCGAAGGCCCGACAGTGGACCTACAGTTTTATGGAGAATCGAGAAGCCAGCGTGACATTTGATGACTTCGAGACAGACAGCACGCCTCTGCACAATGCAGGCCTAGCTCAAGGATCTCCACTCTTACCAATCTTGTTTGGATTCTATGATTCAGACTTGGTTGATCAACCGGTCGACAGCGATGGCGGCGCCTCAGCCTTTATTGATGAGTATTTCCGCTGGCGAACTAGTACGTCAGCAGAGGAAAACATCAAGAAGATCCAGGAAGAGGACATCCCCCGGATCGAGGAGTGGGCACGGAGGACTGGTGCGTCCTTTGCGGCGGAGAAACCGAGCTAATAGCCTAGCTCCTGGACGTCATTTTCGACACGGAGATGCGATGGAAGGACCATGTACAACAGGGTGTCAAACAAGCAACCAAAAAGATCATCGCCCTGAGCGGGCTCAGACATCTCCGACCGGAGCAGATGCGACGACTCTACCAAACATGTGTCACGCCAGCCATAGACTATGCATCAACGGTCTGGCACGATCCACTACGCAATAAATCACACCTGAGGCTTCTGGAGACAGTCCAAAGAACAGCATTGATCCGGATCCTCTCGGCCTTCCAGACAGTGTCTACGGACGCCCTTGAAGTCGAATCCCACATACTACCCACCCATTTGCGGCTCAAGCAACGGGGACAAACAGTGGCGGCCCCGCTTCAGCACTGCCGAGCAAGGGAACGTAGCACTCATATTAGTACCGGGGCAAGCTTTCCTCTAGCCAAAACAATGTGAACCATGGACCCAAGGCCTCTGTCACCGTGGCGGGCCCAACCCTTTACAGAAATTAAGGTCGAGCCAGAAAGAGAAAAAGCGCAGGCCAACGCCCTGGCCAACGCCCTGGCCAGACAAGTCACAACGAGTAATATAACAGTCTTCTCAGATGCATCAGGAAAAGAAAGTAAGCTGGGTGCCATAGTGATGGCTCTTGACCGCCGCCAGCAGATTATAGGGTCTCGACAAATTAATATCAGTTTAAATAGAGTATTGATTGGTCTATACAGCTGAACTCATGGTGACCTACTATGTAATCAGACTAGTCTTCCAGCTAGCACGGAAGAACCAAGTGGCCGCGGCAAAAAATCAAGAGCCAGCGATAATCCTAAGCGACAGCATGTCTGCGCTGCAGGTAATTACCAACTCATGGAATAAATCAGGCCAGTGTACCATCCAGGCTATCCATCAGTCGGCCGGGGAGCTGAAGGCACGAGGAATTCCATTGCGACTGCTACTGGTCCCGGGGCACTGCGGGCACCCTGGAAATGAGGCGGCGGATCGTCTGGCCAAGGAAGCAATCGGCGTGGAAAAGAAACACCCCCTTAAACATCTTTTGTCGCGGGAGAAAGGGTACATCCACAAGAAGATGAGTAAAGAATAAGAACAAAAGTAAAGAACATCTCAGAATGAAGGACACCTCCACCACATTGATCGGGCCCTGCCCGCAAGCCGGACTCGCCGTCTTTACAGTTCGCTCCCCCGGAACCGAGCATACCTGCTCACACAGCTCCGGACAGGCCACTTGTGACTAATAACACATGGAAAACAGCACGGCTTCCAAGAGGATGAACAGTGCAAATGTGAAGCTACCAAACCGTTGTTCATGTACTAATCGACTGCCCGGGGCTCAGCGTGCTTCGCCAAACACTTCAGCGTAAGATCGGAAGAGCCTTCAATAATATTTTAGATATGCTGGGAGGAGCAGGTCAAGATAGGAAAAATAGGCTATAAGATATTTTATTAGACAATAGCATCCTCGAGGCGATACTGGATTTCGCGGAGGCATCGCAGAGATCTCGAAGTCGTGCGCCATGAGGGCGGCAGAACGGAAACCCAGGCACCGGCCCACACAGGCCTTGACGAGGCTCCAAATTCGTCGGAAAAGTAATAGTTTACGATCAGTGGACGTACATAGAGAGTAGTGATAGTAGAACCCGGCATGTCGCCTAAGGTGAGGGGCCCGCGTATGAAACATCATCATCATCATCGACTATAATACCTTCCACCCCTCTCTCGAAAGAAGCGTCGACCGAGGGGCCAGAATTAGAGCACTACCACAGTACATCGAATTAGGTAGCTGTTTTGCGACAGCACCTGGCCAAGGAGCATCCCGGTCCATAGGGGAATTTCGTCCAGGATTCGAGCTTATCGACTAGGCTGAATGGGGTATCTGTTTTGCGATGAATTGGGGGCCGAATGAGAATCCTTGGCTTGTTAGGCACTATTTAATAGTGAAAAGTTGGAGATGCTCAACTTGTCGCAACATCATCGCTCCTTTCGGCATCGCCACTGTTGCTATGGTCAATTACGGGCGTTCTGGAGGGTGTGTTACATGTAAAGCACGACGCGTCAAATGTGATCGAGGGGAGGCCCGAATGCCAGTCGTGTCAGCGCCTCAGCCTTCGCTGCGGAGGCTATAAGACGAAGCCTGTCAGGATCAGGTTCAAAGACCAAAACCCCAAGTTCTGCACCGAAATTGGTCCGAAAAAAGCCGCTCAGGATAAGCACTGGCTGCCTAACTTGCGATCGCTAGCCGAACCCGACCCTGCCGTCCCATTCTTCCTTCGGCATTATGCCATCATGGGCCGTGACATGGGATCTACCCGCGGTTTCTTTTGAGATGTTGGTTCCAGTATACTGTTCCCAGCGGCAGAACTCGGCGCTCTCGCTCGCTGTGTCAGCCGTAGCTTCGGAAATACTGTCGCTTTGGCGAGACGATAATAGCTCCCGAGCATCACAGGAGACTTATACCCAGGCGCTCAGTTGTCTTCGAAGGACAATGCAGGGTCACAATGAATGGGGCAAGCCAGCAACCGTGCTAGCCGTGTTGGCGCTGCAATTCTATGAGAAGTATCGCCGCTATATACGGCCGTCACTCAGCCACGAGGGTACACCACGACGGAGCAGTTTCATTGCTCCCATTCGCAAATTCGAATTATACCAATGGGGCAATCAGCGCATACATTCGGGGATATATCATTCATAACGAGATTTCCTCGGCGATATGCCAGAAAAGACTTCTGCAGAGCGCCGTACACTCGTGCATTGGGAGCAAAGGACCGACAGCTACGCCAGATAATCCAAGCTCTATACTCGATGCAATAAGTGCGTCTGTTGCCGAGTTACAGGCAGGTTACTTGCAGCTAACAGCACAAAACGGCTCCATGTCTTCAATGGAGAGAATCCTCAGAGATTGGAGGGCCGAGGCAAAGTGCATTGACGAACAGCTCCTAGCTTGGGCACAAAACGTACCGAAACATTGGCAGCCGCTGAGACTCACAAGTGGACAAGACATCGACCCATCGATCCCGACCTATGAATCTGTCTGCGAGGTCTATCTTTCCTGCCAAACTGGAACAATATGGAATCAATGGCGCGTTCAACGCCTCTTACTCGTCAAGATCATCCTCAGCTCGCTTAGTACGATTCCAAACCCAGGGCATTTTGAGCGTCCAGAGGATGAAACATTGGCAGAGGATGAGGATTTCGCCAAATATAAGCACATTCTCCAAGAACTAGTGGACTCCGTGTGCCACAGCGTGCCGTTTTATCTTGGTAATCAGGCCGGATCACTGAGTATTGCAGACTTTACCGACCCAGCGATTTTGCTTCCTAGCTATCACTTACTAGCCTCGGGGGACAAAAGAAGTTTAAATCAGCAAAGGCCCAACCCACAGGCGTCGGAAGAGGAGCACAAAAGCCACATTATCGCCCAAGGGCCGTGGCACATCATGAGTCCGCTGAGCCGCTTATTGACATTCTTCTTAGAGGACCACGGTCAGCCCATGGCGTCCTTTCTCAGACCTGGGCAGCCCAAGTGGATCCGCGAGCAGTTCCTGCGTGCCACTACCCTACTCCGTATTCCAATAGCGGACAGTGGCGATACTGAAGGGAGATTACACCCTTTCAACTCGTCTGCCCAAGGATCTGTAAATACCAGGATTGAATATCTTGCGAAGAGGATCAGAAAGGGCGCGTTTCTATGAGTGGTCCTTAGAAACTTGTTATGGCCACCATGCACTCTTATAGAACAATGTTTCCAGTGTTATTTCAAAGGGGATGCAATGGCAAGAGATGGAATAAAAGAGCCTGGTACAAGGTTGCCTCGTTCTTGATCGATCATGGAGCGAGTCCTGTTCATGAAACAAGCACCGAGTCGACTGTAAGCATATTTCAACGTAATAGGACTAAATGTACATGGAATTAATTAGACGGCAGCCTAATCAGCAGGCCCAACTTTCGGTATCAAGGAATGAATATTTATGTTGACATTATTAGTTCCGTATCTCCATCAGTTTCAACCACGGCATCATGCCCTCGCGTCCAAGCTTGTCTGTTTACTTATTGAAATCAACGACTATACGCCCGGCAACCTGCCCCTTTCGCAGTTTCTCTATTGCTTCGGGCAAACGATCGATTGGAAAGACTTCGCAGATCTGCTGCAGTTTGCCCCGACGAGCAAAATCCAATGCCGCAGCCGTATCCTTCCGACTACCCACCAAGGTCCCCTTAATACTCAGGTTCTTGAAAACGAAAACATTGGGATCTTCTCCGACAGTCATCGTCCTAGCTGGAGCTAATCCAATACACATGACCACCGCTCCAATTCGAGTGCCCACATATGATACAGCCGTTCGGTAGGCTGCAGGAGCTGTGACAAAGACTCCGTGTGCACCTACACCGTCGGTCGCCTCGATAACAGCTGCAGCAGGATCTGGTGTCCCAACGAAGTCTACGAAGACCTCAGCACCCATTTCTAATGCCAATGATCGCTTAGATGCTCCCGTGTCTACAACAACGGGCCGCATCCCCATCGCCTTGGCCAGCTGCACGCCTTGTATACCCACCCCCCCGCCGCCTCCTGGGAAAACGGCCCACTTTCCCGGCTTGAGCCCGGACTCGATCAGAGAGCGATAGATGGTGGATGCGCTACACATAACAGGAGCCGCGACTTCATCGGGAATGCCTTCGGGGATGGGTGATGCGTATCGCGCGGGTGAAACAATGTATTGTTGATAAGTGCCTGTTTCGTCAGCGCTGATTGCATGATACAAGCCCTTTTAAGCATTCTGACGCACCAGGTGCCATCATCCCAGTGTGGATGGCCGAGCGGCAATACATTTCCTTATCGCCCCAGCACAACTCGCAGGCGCCGCATGTGTCAAGGAGTGGCTTGACTCCGGCCCGATCGCCCAGCTTGAAGTTCTTCACGTTTGCTCCAACTTTCACTACGACTCCGGCGCCTTCGTGACCCGGTGAGCGCACCCCAAAGGTTGACATTGGTGGGACTCCTAGGTCGCCTTGCATCAGGTGAAGGTCCGAGGAGCATATGCCAGTCATATTAAGCCGGATAAGAACGTCATCGGGGCCTGCGATATCAGTTGTTAACGTCGTTTTCACATCTAATGAGTGAACCGCCCTACCTGGGTCCGGGACCGGCACCATTTCAACTTTGACCTCGAAATTCGGACCCTCATTGACGACCACGCCTGCTTTACAATGTGAAGGTATATTGAACTCAGGGGCGGGCACTAGTTCACCCATATTCGCTATGCTTTGACGATTTGACGATAAAAGCTTTGTAGGAAAATGGCCTGAACAGCTTGCAGTAACGCGGTTCCATGCACAGGTTCCGAGGCATATATACAAATATCTCCACATAAAGCGGAATATGACCGCGATGTCCAATTATCCCCAAGTGCCTCATTCTCCCCCGCATGCAGTACGATACAAACTTTGTGCATATATCCGTATATCCGGAGCCGGCGTATCAAGTTTTGGTCCCACGCCGAGACTTTTTGAGTCTCGCAAGAAAAAGCACTTTGACCAATGCGTTGTCACAATTCCCTCTTCAATCGATCAGCGCCGCGGTCACAAGAATATTCTTTATTATTTGAACAAGTGCAAGATAAATATCAACAGTAGAAATGTTGTTAAATACATTCACAGACGACCATCGATCATCTGCTACTCATACACCGCCCAACCGACGGTTCCAAATAGCAGCATTGCCATCATTATAGTCAGGATACCTGCGCCGGCACGATCTGCAGTGGTGATGCTTTTAGTGAGACGCCGAGGTCGCGGATCGGCAGGTTTCGATCCGCCCCCTGGGTCGCCTTTGCTGGTGCCTCCCGCGTCACTGCTCACCGGAGGATCGACGTAGCTAATAAGAGTCGACTGTATTACTTCCAATGCGGCCAATTGGATGCCAACGTCATCGCTGCCGTCCCATTCCCTCGAAGTCCATTTCAGTCCGCAAGTGCTTTTTTGGGACCCTCCGGTGCACGTTTTGGCTGCTGCGCTGGCTGAGGCGCGCAGCTTGGGCATCACGAAGTCAAACGTAAAAGGGGCCATTTGGGTCGACGCTGCCATCCACCGGGCTAGGTACCCCTTGAAGGATCGCTGATCGACCTCGCAAGTATCCACTGACTCACAAGCTTGTTCATACATAACGTCTAGGGGATCGTTATGGAAGAACACCCCCGCGGCTTCGAGAATGCGCTGGGTGCGTTCTTTCCACAGCGGGTCGCCATTCGTCTAAAGGGCCAAACTTAGTTGTTGGGCGCAAAACGAAAAAGGGACACTTACCAGGTTAAACATGCTGGCTGCGCCCAGAAGATACACCCCAGAATTGTATGTCCACTGAAGTTTGTTGAACTCCGTACAATTCTGCCCATCGTCTGCGCCGTCCCAAAATCGGTAATCCTCTGTCATGAAACCAACCGATTCAGTCCAATCCCAAACCCGAACAGCCCAATCAGCGTATGTCTGATTGCCAGTGTACCTAGCCAAGCGGGCCGCCAGGTTGAAGAAACAACCGTTAGAAATAGTATTCTTGTAGTGATATCCGTTATTGAAGCTAAAGATCTGCCACTGTAGCCCTCCACCACAGGTTTCGGGGTTCCACCGCCTGGCTTGAGTATTGAACACTGCCTGAGCCATCGCCAACCAGCCCGGTTGGCCTTCAGGAGGGTTAGGGAAATTTCGTTCGGCGGCCGTCATGGCGGCAAAGGCCCAGAAGGCTTGGTCATCGTTACCCTCGGTCCGCGTCTGGTTTGTTGGCATGAACGTCCCGTCATGGCCGGCCTGCCAGAGCAGAGCTTGCATGGTGATGTTGTTCCAAGTATCGTCCCCCGTGTAGTACCAGTAGTCAACCAAGGCATTGAACATGGCGCCGGCTTCCCACCAATAGTATGGGTCAGGTAGGTTACCTGGGTTGTCACCTGTGCACGTCGTACAAGATATTTCGTCAATTTCTAAATGTTCGACTTGTATACCATGGCCAATGGACCATACCTGGATTCATGCCGGTGTAATGAGTGAGCATACTTCTAGCTACTGCAGAGCTAGCTTTTTTCACGGATCCTAGTCTTGTAAGTAGCGCACAAGGATCTCGGCATATCGCGTTCTCTCACCCGGGTCATCTACCTCCATCTCGATGGCGTGGACACTGGCCAGCAGTGCCAAGATGAGGTACCATGGTCTTCGCATCATGAGTGTATGTCAGACCACACAGTGCTGAGAGAAACAAACAGGATCAGAGAATCATTGAGTTGATGGACGGTGGATAATATCATACCACACAACGTCAATCGACATTCCAATGATGGGAATGTTTGTGGTTGCGCAGAAACGCCCTGCACCTATCGAGGAAACAGTCGAGGAAACAGATGACCTGACACTCTGAATCGCGGTCAAAAGTATTGACTTATTGTATAATAAGGTAATAAGGTTACCCTTCTATGGAAGCAAGTAGAGCATCCGGTCTTCAATGGGCTCCGAAGTACATGGGTTCATCGAATCGGATATCCACGATTAATCAAGGGATACGGGAATGCCGCATTCCAGAGCAACTCCTAATCAATACGTCAAGTACAACACCACGCGGCTTGCGCTGATCTCATAGCTACATAGCCTCAGCCGATCTTTAATAATGCACGGTCCCACGGACAATGTCCGCTGGGCGCTCAGCTACTGCACATGTCGTCGCCTGAATATTGCCAGATGTTTCCAGAGGAAAGATGTTGGCATCAGCCACTCGTTGATTGCGCGTGCCACGAACCTTCAGCTGGGTGCCAACCACTCCTCCCAGCTCGGCAGGCATGATAGCACATGTGCCTACCGGGTGGATGCAATGGAATAGACGACCTTTTCATACTTCTTTGGTCCTATTCAAACCTATGAGATCGACAGCCGCCTCAGGTACACGAGCTTGGGTTTGAGCAACGAGGCAAAAGCCTCCGTTACTGCAATCTTGTCTAGGAACTGAGTGTGACGGGCAAATATTTCCAAACCTAACGTGTGAGACAAGCACTCCGGGTCGTAGATTGGCTTGTCGTCGTTACTGGCCGAGCCGACATGTATCGAACCACGTGAGAAGGGATGGCTATGTAACACCATGATGGTGATGTAGTTCCTAAGCAATTCTTTAGACAATGCATGGGCCAATGTACTCACCCCAGGCTTCACATTCATTGACGCGAACAGGCGCATGTACTGCGTTGACCCCGTCTGGCCATGGAGAAGCATGTGTAGGAGGAGTTTATATCGTCACTGCCGACCGGGCGATATCTGGTGAGACTCGGGGACATTGAGCTCTAAAAGAAGGTCTTGCACACGTTCCTGTGGAATCTGACCGTCGTGATCGACTATTTGTAGATATGCTACGCTAAGAAGCATACCAGTCAAAGGTCCGCCACGAGTTTCCTCGTAAAATCGGACCAGAGACTGGGCCACATTGGGATCCCGCGGGATGCCTGCCGGTAATCGTATATCTGTAACGGCAAAGTTGACCGTAGATGTGCAATGACTTTGGAGATTCTCTCGACCCCGGACAGGTCGACGACGACTGGGATGCTGTGTTTCTCCAACACACTAGTCGTGTCGATTCCTGACGATTCACGTAGTTGTGGGTGTTCAAGCTACCACCACACACGATTACCACGCGTGCTGCGGAAATATTCTAGCGCTCGCCGTCCTTGGTCCGAATCTGGATGCCAAACGCCGTCACCTGCCCATCGGCATCTTTGGCCAGGATCACACGCCTAACGAATATTTCTGTCAATAGCTGCAGATACGGCGCCATCGTATCAAGTCCCCAACCATCGTTACTCAAAGACTCCCATGCTTCAAAGTTGGCGCGTGAAGGATACATGGCCACCGAGAAATTTATGGCCGAAGAGCCACCGGCCATACGCCCTCGCGGCTGACCGATTTGGTGGTTGTTTGCATGTACCTAGCTGAGTCCAGCTTTTGTCAGTCCCAGATACAAATGAATAGGTTAGGCATGAGTAACCTGTGGCTCGGTCACATAATTCCAGCTAAAAATCGGGATTGCCGACCAGGGCACCCAGAGAGCCTACGTTTCAACTCGTGGATCTCCCATGTGGTCAGTCTCCGCCTCGAGGAGGGGGACATTGATGTTGGCATCATCGCCTCGACGAGAGGGCCATCACTAAACATACTATCCCCGCACCAACGGTAATATAGTCATAACATCGCTCGGTGACAGCCATTTTGGACAGAAGCTAGTTTTTTTAGATAATGACGAGAACACAACACAATCAGATCTTGACAGACGGCTGCCCGGACACTGAGGGCACTTTTGTACTGACAGCAACACATGGAAGGTCAGAGCCGTTCCAAGACTTACTTTGACTATGGTAGTGTCATCAAGTTTATATCGATATCTACGAGTCGGCCATTCGTCTAGGAGGGTCATCCTAACAAACGCTTTCAATGCCGATTCGTCGTGGCTGCGGTATTTGCCGGGTGTTGAATGTTGTAATACTTGTTTAGTGGCCTCTAGTGCTTCATTAACTAATGAGGCATGATGAAGCTTTCCCAGGGAATTGACAGAGGCTGAGAGAGAGGTGAGAGTTAAATATGACTGTTGCCTTGCCTTTGTGATATATCGGGCAATCGCCAAGTACGGTGACCAACAAATGATGGTGGAACGCAACCCGAGTGAATATCAAGCCGTGGTTTGCACTTGGTCTACTACCAATCCACGTCAATCTACTCTCATAACCACCTGGAATATTTCTACCGCAAAACCCTGACTAATCATATGCTATTAGGCAAAAACACTCTTTTTGTACAGCGACCGACCGTAGAAAGCGGCCATTATATGAGATCAGGGCTACTAACAAAGTGACTGTCAATATCGTACAATCTTACACTCACACAACCTTTCGGCCATGATCCAAGATCCAGCGTGCCTCATCAACCCGAACGCTCTGAGGATTATGAAACACATCCTCCGGATCAACCGCTGTCTTAATCTGCTCCAATCGTTCCAGGTTACCCCCCCAGTAAAGCCGCTGCCCGTTTGGTATCCTCGGATCCACATACCCCGGATAAACAGGCACATCCTCATCAGGAACAGGTACATACCGCACCACCAAATCCCGGACCCCATCCATAAAATCATATTCGCGTTGCGTAACCGGACCATCAAGGTTATAAATCATACCGTCCATCCAAAGAAGCGTATCCCGATGCGGGTACCCAGTAGCATTAGCAGCGTAATCGTTCACGGCGCCACCTACAAGGTCAAAGATCAGGAACCGGGTATCTAGGCCCCGTGGCGCGCTATCAAAATACTGGACTAGATCCTCGATACCGGATGGCGGGAGGAGCGTTTCTCGGGAAAGACCGAGCGATTTCGAATAGAATGTCAACGGGATATCGTTGCCGAGGGCTACTATGATGTCTTCGACGGAGTGGGCGGTCATTGCTAGCCAGTCTGTTATAACAATTATGTTGCCGGGGTTGGGGATGCTGAAGCGCTCGCTGATGTTGAAGCTGTCATATTCTTCTTTACTGCCGTAGAATATACCTGTGATGGCTATAGAGTTCGGGAGGAGGGTAAGTGAGCTTGCGAATCGGCGAGTCAAACTCGGGTGTGTGACGAATGCTTGCCAGTCTTTGAAGAGCTGGGCTCGCTGTGCGGTTGTACCGAGGTTAATGAGGTATGAATACTGCACTGCTTGCGTCTGGGCTAGCTCCGTGCGCACTTTGAACTCCGTTACGATTCCATAGCTGGCTGCTGCGCCCTTGACCGCGAAGAAAATGTCCGGGTTAAGCGTATCTGAGGCTCGGACGATGCTCGAGTTGGCAAGCACGATCTCAACTTCTTCGATGTGGTCTAGGGCTAGCCCCCATTGTCGGGATGTGGGACCTTTGCCCCCGATCGTGAAGTGGCCGCCAACTCCTACGTCTGGGCAGATCCCGTGCGACATTGCCCGTTGGCCGGCGCTATAGAGGTGGATATCGACTTCGCGCATGTTGAAGCCTGAGCCGATTGTGGCAATGTGGGTCGTGCCATCCATTGCAAATTGCTTGAAGTGGCGCATGTCAACTACAATCGCGCCGTCTGTTCCTCCTAAACCTATTTCTTTGGTTAGTTTTGCATCGGATATAGGGGTAGGTTAGAGGCACCTCACGTACGTACCATAGTTACCGTAGCTGTGACCTCCGCTTCGGGCTTGCACTTTGTAGCCGTTTTCTGCTGCGCATTTCACTATGGCGGCGATCTGGTCTGATGTCTTGGGGAAGGCTATTGCTGCAGGTGTGACGGGGAAGTTTAGGTTGTATGGATGCACGGTATTAAGACCGAGGAGGGAGGTCCCCTGGAATTGTACAGATGCTGTGTTGCCTCCTACGGCGGAGAGGAGACAGTCATGGCCTGGACTGCTGGCCGCATTCCCCATTGTGTTGTTACACCAGTGGCAGGTGGAAAGGAAGGGAAAAATCGGGCTTCCAAGGTGAGAAGAGGTCTGTCATGGACTAGACGTTTGACCCTTCACTCTGGAATGCTCGCTGGTATTTCACGGGAGTGGGAGGCTCCAATATGCGACAATATATCCACCAACCACTACATATAAGGAGCGCGCTATTCTAATGTTGAAAATAATTGGAAAGGGGGAGGGGGCCTTGTTTTGTAGAAAATTCTAAGTTCTAATTACTCTGCAGTTTGCACTCCGTACCTGCATAGGGCATGTCTTTCCTGAGCAATATTCATGTTTTGGACCTACCCCTTGCATGCTACCGGCATGCGCTGGACGAGTCATGTTGCGCGAAATCCACTCAATTGTCCAAATTGGATATTGCTTTTCCTTATTCATACGGGAGGGAGGAGTAGTCCGTGGTTAACTTTGGCCTAATCTGTCAGGGTTAGTGTTACACCAGGCGGAAGGTGTAGATCGACGCCCGGACGTCCAAGATCTACAGAGATAAAGTGCGCTGTAAGTACCCTTGCTCACCGAAACTGACTGTCGAGCGACTCGAGACATCCCTGGAGTCTATTGAATGGACTCTTAAGGAGGATCTACCTAAGAGGAACAAACCCCGCCACTCGTCATATTTCGTGACTTAAGTGCAGTGCGATCATCACCGGCGTCGGCCAGGGACACCGAAGTGCTCTGGCGAAGCGATAGAGCTTTTCCCAGCCGCAGTTTCAGCGCAGTTGTGGTGTCAGTGGCCCGTTTCTATTGACAATACATCTTGGTTGTCCGCGAGCCGACCCTTCCCGTGCTGGGACTCGGAAGCCAATGATAATCGGGAGCACAGCCAAAGACCGGGGTAGGGGTTTCGCTAGTGCTCGCCCATCTTGGAACTTTGTTTACTAGGGACTATTCCGATAGGCCGCCACACAGAGCACCCGCCGGCAACTAAATTTCGAAAAAGAAAAAAGGGTGAATCATCCGAGGAATACCATGATTCCGGCTACTGCCTTCGCACAGATTACCGACTCTGTCCACTTGTATTCGTAGGTTTCGGATACAGCTCGCTTTGACTCTATGCTCCAAAGATTATACCGGCTTGGAACCCAGTTTGACATTACTCAGTATGGAAGAAGTTGACTACGCGACTGCACTCCTTTTACCTAGCACGAAGCGGCCGCAACGAACTGGTCCTGCCATGGAACACCGGAGATAATACCAAACATTGGATAGGCTAATCACGGATTATCAAGACATTTCACTGGTAATTATTAGGCTTGGCTACCAAGTGAAGATTACCATGCGGAGACTAGTCGAATAAATGGACATATCCCCGTTCATGGAGATGGGCTCGACGGCCAACTTCGGTGTACATAGATGATAAGATTGAGGTCTGTGAAGGTAAGACAAACTTGTGAACCAATTTCGAAATGGCGGTAATTATGTGCTGTATGTGACGTTCTTTCTTATTATTCTCCCTCCCTGTGCCGGCGACCCTAACGCTGGCCTTACGACGGAAAGAAAATGGTCTGTTCTCAAGGTCTAGTATAGGCTGGCGTAGAAAAGTTAGTGTCTTCGAATACATACAATATTCTAGAGTCCTAAAGTTTGGTCTAGATTCAAAGTGGATAGATCTGAAGTGTAATGGAATAGCAAAGTACGCAGATCGGAGGCCCTAATATGGGGACACGCTGAAAATATTTGAGGGGCGGACGAGGCACCACACGTGACTGCAATCTGATCAGAGAATACAAACAAGCCCAGAATAAAACCAAAACATGGATTCCTAACTTATGTATTCTATCATAATTGTACGACATAAGCTGCATGGTGACATCCCCATGGTACCAATAAGCATGACATATTTATGGTGATCCGGACAATCCCGGGTACTTCACCGGAGGGTTTGCCGGTGGATTTGCGACAAATTCATTGTGATGATCGATATGGTGACAGTGATTCCTGCGGAACGACCCGAACACGATGTAACCATTCATTGTAGCCACGAGGCCACCGACTTGTGCAGGGGCAATCAATCAATTGTTTACATTCTAGCAAACTTGCTAGATAAATACCGATCCACAGGGGCTTTCCGAAGTTTAACCCTTGCTTCAGGGCAACCACTTTGCGCCGTCTTGCAGCACAACTCATCCTGAATGACACAACCACACGATGAAATTAAGAGGTCTCTTGTCGACCGTCGCTACCTTACCGCTTGGCCTAGCCTATCTAGGCTCGCCAGGTGATACAGCTATTATTCCGGGATGGCATCTTCAGTCAGCTCTTCGCGCACCACATAATGTCGCAGAGCTATCCCTTCCCAATGCTCAGGATATGAGCTCCTGGTATCGGGTTGGACCAAGGGGGACAGTGATGGCGGGGTTAATAGCCAACAATGTTTACAAAGATACAGAGCTATTCTACTCGGATAATCTCAATGCTGTCGACCTGACTGTCTTCCGGTCCCCGTGGCTTTACCGCGAGGAAGTGACTCTTCTGAAGCCTCCGAAGGGGCAGCATGTGTTCCTTGTCACGCATGGTATTACTTCTAAGGCCGATATCTTCTTCAATGGCAAACAGATCGCTTCGAATCTGGCTCAGCAGGGATCATACGGTGGTCATCGTTATGACATCACACCGTATATCCAAAACGGACGGAATGCTCTGTTGATTCAGGCACATCCGACGAACTACTTGCGCGACTTTGCGCAGGGGTTCGTGGATTGGAACCCGTACCCGCCTGATAACGGTACCGGAGTCTGGCGAGACGTCGAGTTGAAACAGACTGGCCCGGTGTCTATGTCACCACTACGCATCGTAACCGACTTCAAAGGTTCAAATGCCGGAAGGACTATCGTCACAGTTAAAACGGATATTGAGAACCACGAGGGGGCCGATGTCAGCGGTGTTCTCCAAGGAACTATCCGATCGGACGACGGATCACAGAGAATCGCATTTTCAAAGAATTTCAGACTAGGACCCCGCAAGAACACCACAGTCACTGTCGATATCCCAATAAACCATACGAGAATTTGGTGGCCAGCAGCCTGGGGGGACCAGCCATTATATACTGTTGAGGCTCGTGTTTTAGTGGGTAAAAGTGAGACTTCCGATAGAGCTCGACGGACACACTTCGGAATCCGGCACGTTACCTCGGAGGTCAATTCGCACAATGACACAGCTTTCAGCATCAATGGACACCCGTTCCATGTTAGGGGAGGTGGTTATTCGCCAGATCTATTCTTACGGTTTGATCTTCAGCGCCTGCAGACCATCTTCCGGTATATGTTGGACATGGGCTTGAACACGGTGCGCTTGGAAGGCAAACAAGAGCACCCGGAGCTTTACGATCTGGCCGACCGAATGGGGCTAATGGTGCTTACTGGCTGGGAATGCTGTGATAAGTGGGAGGGATGGGACGTAAGCGCACCGCTTACCCCTGAGATCTACATAAGCTGACTGATGCAGTATAACCAAGACGCGAATGGGGTGAAATGGACAGAAAAAGACTACCCAATAGCAGAGGCTTCCATGCTTCACGAAGCCCAACTGATGCAGCCGCATCCTTCCATGCTCGGATTTCTGGTAGGATCAGATTACTGGCCTAACGATCGGGCAACAAAGGTATACGTAGATGCCATGCGACGAATGGACTGGCCGAATCCAATCATCGCATCTGCGAGTAAACGCGGGTACCCGGAGCTACTCGGTCCCTCGGGCATGAAGATGGATGGCCCATACGATTGGGTGCCTCCCAACTACTGGAGTGGTGACGAGATGGGGGCAGCTTTCGGCTTCGGCTCGGAGCTGGGCGCAGGTGTGGGAACGCCCGAAATGACGAGCTTGAAGGAATTCATGTCAACTGCAGATCTAGAGTCTCTTTGGACCCAGCCAGACAAGGGTCAATACCACATGTCCAAGAATGACTCGGTATTCTACGACCGCTCGCTTTACAATAAGGCACTTTTTGGGCGATACGGCCCACCCACCGGGCTGGAAGACTACGTCCACAAGTCGCAGCTGATGGACTACGAAGCTACTCGAGCTGAATTTGAGGGGTTCGCCATCCGACAAAATGCGAGTCGTCCAGCTACTGGGGTAGTTTACTGGATGTTAAATAGCGCCTGGCCTAATTTGCATTGGCAGCTTTTCGACTACTACCTACGACCCGCCGGGTCATATTTCGGAACGAAGATTGGTGCTCGCCTGGAGCATGTGGCGTACGACTACGAATCGCACGCTGTATACCTCATCAACCACTCCTTACGCGGAACAGGGAAACGAATCATCACCGTGGATCTGATTGATGCCAAGGGGAAATCCATTTCACACCAAAGCACAACTGTCAATGCTACTCCAAATGCGTCAAAACAAGTAACCACCGTGAAAGGGGCAGAGAAGATCAAAGACATCGCTTTCCTCAAATTGACGCTCCAGGATCCGGCGAAACACACTGTCCTCAGCCGGAATGTATACTGGCTCTCGGCTAGAAACGATGTTCTCGACTGGGATAATTCGACCTGGTATACTACTCCCGTCACCAAATACGCAAACTTCAAGGCGCTCAGCAGGATGAAGGGCGCGTCTGTGTCGTCAAGTCTGCAGACCTTGATGTCACGACAGGGCTCTACTGTGCTTGAGGTGACATTGGAAAATACGTCTAATGTCCCGGCTTTCTTCCTGCATTTGACTACTACGGATGAACAAGGGCGGGAGCTGACGCCGGTGTACTGGTCTGATAATTATGTTACCCTCTTCCCCAAGGAGAAGGTTAGTTTGACTGTGGAGTTTACGGCGAAGAAATGGCGGGTTGCGATGACTGGCGGGAATATAAAGAACAAGCAAATTGGACGGAGCTAGGAGTTGGGACATGCATATACTGGCTACGCGAGGGTATTTGAGGAGGACGACTGATACTCGCTTTGGCTACAATGTAGCTCGACTTTAAATGTTACTGTCCTCCAATATCCGTGAGCATAAATACAACGCAGGCTAATCTAAAATGAAAACATTGATCCTCCGAATATCAGCTGTGCGCAAATGACGTCGCTAAGGCGCTCTAAGGATATCCTCGATAACCTTGCTATGCTGTACTAACTTCTCATCTTTAAGCCGCCTACCAATCAACTGCACATGGCAAGGGGCGCCTTCCACCTCCTTCGGGTTATCTGCGACCATTAGCATAACCCAGCCTACCAGCCTTACAGGAAACTTACATTCAGGAATATATTCCACATCTCGCACAAACGCCTTGTCAGCAACCTCCTCAGCCTTCCCAAATGGAATAATAGAAGCCGGATACTGTCCATCATTAGCATCACAATGAATCTCCATCTCAATCACGACAATGTTGCCAGAAAAAAAAAAAAAAAAAAGGGGGGGGGGGGAAAGAAAACATACATCAACCAAATTAGGCAAAAGGGTATATAGCGGCACCCCAAACGTATCATGCGGCACCGCACAACTCTGATACCCAGCCCCCAGAATTACATCCAACCCATTCTCCAAGAACACCTTCCGCATCGCAACGCAGATATCCGCCTTCGCAATATTTATATCGTACAATTCCCGTAACGTAGGCTCAGGCTCCTTCGAATCGGGAGGAAACAAGGCCTTCAAAGATGGAACCACGGGTTCTCCGCCCGCCGTTACATGGCCCAGCAGCGTCCGGTCCGGATCCATGTTGAAGAAATGGAACGCGAGCTTTCCCACCTCTTGAAGCGACGGCGTTTTTCCGGCTAGATCGATGATACGGTGGCCTGCTGCTGCGAGTTTCTTGGTCGCTGCTGTCAGTGTGCGTTGCATGTTGGGGTGGTATGGTCTTGCTGGGTCTTCTGGGAGGAGGCCGATTGCTAGAGGTTTGTTGGCAGGTAGTGGTGGTTGTGACCAAGGGATGCCGAATGCCATGTCATCCAGATCATCGGGGTTGGACTCCGCCATGACGCGCATGAATAAGTCCGCGTCGCGGATGGAGTGGCAGAGGGGTCCTGCTACGGGCGCTATACCCGTTAATCCGCGTCGGCCTGCGACCGGTTGACCGGCGAAGGGCACTCGGCCGGCTGTTGGTTTGAACCCGGTTATGCCGCAGCATATGGATGGGATGCGGATTGAGCCGCCAATGTCGCTTCCCACGCCTAGGAGAGATCCACGCAGGGCGATGAGCGCTCCTTCGCCCCCTGTACTGCCTCCTGCTGTGAGGTTTAGGCGGTAGGGGTTGAGAGTTCGGCCGAAGACGTTGTTGTGGGACTCGGCTGTCATCATGGTTTGCGGGATGTTGGTCTTCACGTAGAGCACTGCACCGGCGGCGAGGAGGACTTCTACTACTGTGGAGTTGGCGGTTGGGATTGGTCTGTCTAACCAGGAGATGAAACCTAGTGAAGTTGGAATTCCCGTTATGTTGAACGACTCCTTTAGACTGATGGGTAGGCCGTGGAACGGTCCAAGTGTGGTTCCGGTGGTGGCGAGGTGATCATCTAATTCCTTTGCGCGGGTGAGGGCTACATCGAAGAATGTCTCTGTAAGGCAATTGGTTAATTGCTGGGCTATTGCAGCCCGCTTGCAAAATGCGGTTGTCACTTCGACTGAGGTGTATTCTTGATTGGCGAGTTTGGCGAGAAGGGATGTTGCGTCGGTTGTCTCGGTGATTTCGAGTTCGCGGGCTGTCAGGATCCCGCTTTGCGCTGGGATGTCGAGGACGTTGGTGGTTTGGTCTTGGGTTAGTTTTGTTTGGATGGATGCGGGGAGACGCCATTCTGCGGGGATTTTGGCTGCCGCTGAGGCTTGTTTGGCTTGGGCTTTTTCTTCCCAGGTTAGGATTGTCATCCTTGCTTTGCTGGTATTTGGTTATAGATTGAGATGCTTGAAATAGGTGGGCAGTTGGAGGAAGGACGGATATGGCGGAGGGTGCATAGAGGATAGAGGGGAACGTAGGGCTTGCCCCTCACTGCCTTTTTGTTAAAAGAGGGGTTTGGGGCGCAGATCTGCAGTCTAACGGACAGTGATAGGTCACGTCGTTGAGGAATGTGTAAGCACTAACTATTCACAACTAAACCCTATCCAGCGGGATTTTGGTGGGCGGAAGAAGCCAAAATGGTTGACCATTTCCAGCCTCTCTAGCTGTTCGACCTTTGCCCACTTTCAAGTCAACTGCTCTTCCAACAGAAGGGATGCTTACGGCCATTGCATCTTTTAGGTCCTAATTATGTGGCTTGTAGTTTATCCATTAAGCGTGGAACCCACTGCTAATCAACAATACAGTTAAATCTACCAGTGGGAATGGGGTACCTGCTACTTGTGGGCCGAACTTGACGACGGCCCCAATATAACGCAATCTTGAGTGACACCGTCTCAGGGAAAGCTAACCTGCCATGGTACTTCCATTTGGAGATATCTTATTCCTCATATGGGTTCTATTGTTACCTAGACCCTGAACATCCAGAAATAGCATCTTCTGCAATGATTGGACGTATATTTTGATATGCAGCGGAGTATATGTGGTTGGGGGTTTAGCTTGCTGAAGACGGGCCTCGTGAAATACCGCTGCCATGCATGAGACTGAGTCCCGCAACGGGGCGGGTGGGGGAAAAATAGGTCTATCGCGCAGGCACCTGCTCCATAGTTCGATTTGTTGCGTCGGATATATCGAAACCATGGCGACGAGCCTCCACGGCAGAAATAGGAGTCCGTGACATCCGAGGAAACATTCTATGTTAATTGGACATTGGCGATATTTGCTGCTCAACTTTCACATATAGAAGATTTACGCATAGGACTCACTATTAGAGCAAAGGAGGAGTATGGATTGGATACTAAGGGTTGTAAGTCTTTCAGCATTATATCTCGCAAAGAAATAATAACGACATAGACTAGTCAATGACGGTGCTATAATGAGTCAATGGTACACAGAATCCCCTCATGACCCAAACAGAATCCAAGACAGGGTATTGTCTACCAGGGTGTCAGCCAACAGGCCAGACCTGAGTGGTGAAGAGCTCGGTCTGAAGTTCTTGGACGATTGCGTCTCTAGTAGATAGGTTTCACTAATGACAGACCGTCCTAGTTATAAACTTTTCACCATTCCTTCTACTGCTACCCTACATGCAGGAAGCATAAATCCAACAAAGCGATAGTATTCCTTTATTGTTATATTGCAGGGTGGTTACCTTATAACAAAGGCTTGGTATTGCAGGAAGTTGGACCGACATTTTACTGCTTTGTCCGGTCTGGCTGGCAACCACACACGGCTATTTACTCAGCATGGGTAGCACCTCCCAAAGCGAGCTTTGTCTGATTCACTAATTCGCAGATTTAGCCTGGTGGCTGTACCTATCTATAATAACAATACCAATGCCACCACTGTTAAGTACCGGCTGGTCTGCCTTCGCTTGAGCTAAAAGTATAACAGTGTTACCCAGAATCCTCAACAGTTTTGTTTATTCTACCTACAAGCATCTGCTCTCGCTACAAGCTCGTGTTAATGGGTGACCCCTTTAGGAAAGAGAAGTACATTCCTAAGTCATCATCCGTAGTGTAAGATTCATACCGAGCCGCCTTCGTTGAGATAGGGCCTCAGTTGCTTAAAGACTAGAGCTGATTAAAATTATTATGTGGAGTTAGCTCATGAAAATTCTCTCGAGGTTTAGAAAGTGCGGAAGAGCGGGGATATGGTTCTGCAGTTGCAATACTAAGGTGCCTGCCCACGAGATAATCCTCCCACCTTGAAACGACTACACTAAGAATGACATTCTATATCAGCGGTTCCGACATCAGCGGTAAGCCCCCGGGACCTGAGACTCGCTGAAATCGCTGGTGGAGAGCTAAGAGCGCGCGAAGGACACCTAGGAGGATTATATTTCAGGCATAGAGCAATTCAATAAAACGTGGTATATCACTAATTGTATTCTTCCTTGACGCCTCAACCACCAAACCACCGATATTCGCTCATTTAGATGCTTTATACCTTGATTAGTATGGATCAGCAGATGTCTCTTAAATCTCTGCGATCAATTAGTATTCTAGAAATCAACCCAATTTGCCTATTTGAAATGTCTACGTCTTGTTGACTACTAGGATTACTAGTCAGAACAGACTCCCGCACGTTAGATAATTTTCTTACATTATAACCACCTAGATCACGATGGGCTTCACTGATTGATCATTTACCTGCATGGAACGGTCCGAGATGGCAATGAATGTTTGTAGTGAATTGGCCTTCTACTTTATGTGAATTTCGAGTTCTAGTCTTGGTACTGGACCCGCTATTGGTTCCTTATGATTGATTGTTCCGTATCGAATTGAAATATGTGTACAAACGACATGAGTCCATGAGTGAGTTATTCAATTGTTTAAGCAAAATCTAAAGATTAAACAGCAAGGCTTGGCTTTTCATAACTAATATCCGTCGAGTAAACGCGATACAGCCATCCCAAGCGGCTTTAGCTATGAAGGGATCAGAGAGGAGAGGAACTGGGGTATCTTGTTTACGAAGTAGAGATTCGTCCTCATCTATGTGACATGGGGCTGTTGGCCGATAGGTCCTCCAGTATCAGCCGAGCTATCAACCAAATGAGCGAAGATCCCAAGCGGATCTGCCGTATCTCTTCCGCTCCAGGAGTCCCTCGATATCGCCAAAGAACCTGAAAGGCAGAGATTAAACTGCTTAGTGCAAGGACTAACCATGTCCTAGCTTCTTCTTCTAGAGCCAACGATAGGCCTCAGGCGCCTTTCTAAACCTGCGAGATCCTCCTTCCATTCAGTCGCCACCAAGATATCACACCGTTGGAGAACGGATCTGATTAACTCTCTACGTCTCTGGCGGAGATCGTCGTTGTCGTACATAAACACCCAATTAGCCTCATGAAGCAAAACCCGTGTCACAGGGCAAGGGTCCAATCCCCTCCCAAAGGAATCATAAAGTGTTCCCATGCGAATATATTTGGAGCCTGGCACGATAAGGGCTTCTTTTGGGCCATCGGCAGCTATCTTAAGGAATGCCATCTTGATTACACCTATTGCGAAGGTAGGTGGTTGCTGAATCAGCATCTGACGCCAGCTGGCGTCCTTTTCTCGAAACGGGAGGTGGGGCTGTCGCTTTCGAATGGCCCTCAGCGTCCTGTAGATCTCTCTAGTAGTCTGGGGTTTTGCATTCCTGGGGCCTTGACACGCTGTAATTTCTGTGAGTGCAGGCCAGAGCACATCTTCGAGTAGAGGGTTGACCTGACGATTTGAGCTGGAAGTGTCGAATCTCTGGGATTCTTGTATGGGTTGGAAGAATAGGGCTTGCTGTATTGTTGTCGATTGGGTAATAGTTTCATGCCATGTACGGCACACCCGTTGCGCGAGCAGAAGTGTCCGCATATCCAGATGTAGCAATATAAGTCTTAGTATTTCCCATAAAGATAGAGCCTTGCTCATTGGGTTCCCTTTTGTTGTCCTGTTGCTCATGCCTACAAATACCGTCTCCAAAGGGAGGAATCTGGCAAGTCACTGGGAGCGTGATGGAAGTGGAAAGCTCATCTGAGAAAAGTTAGAGATTTTCACTGGCCCAGTATGATGGTGTGGTGACTTCATGATTTATTCCTATGTGATTAGGTCTTCAAGCCCTCTACCGAACCCGACGTCGGAACGGACCAACGAAAGCATGAGATAGTTGTTATACATATTTACTTGTATACCACGCCAACCAGCACTAAGAAGCAATAGTTTGAAGTAATCAGTACCAAAACCTTTCCTAGGTGCTTGAAGCAGAGTTGCCTAGGATAAAATGCCCCATCCCCATCCCTTGATAGTGGCAACCTGCATCCCGTTTAGTAGGTAGTCACGTGGCTGTCTTCTGTTTTATATGAGAACTAAACTCCTAGATTTTAAGATATGACTCACCGTTTTCGGACTATTGAACAAGCTTGTCAATGAGGCGATATAAAGGGCGGCTGTGGACCCTGAAGCTGGTTGGTCCCGGTCGTGGTGCCAACCTGTTTGCATCAGTCGCATGTCATAGTTATGCACAAATTATTTATTATAGATTGTCATTGCCCTATGGCATAAACCTATTGATTCCGAACTGTGAGGATCCAAGCTCTGAAGCTGTAGCTGAACTCCCTTGGGGATTAATTCGTCGAGTACTACGGCCGGGGGTCATTGTGCAACCGTGAAAGAGGGCATAGCCATAAAGCGTTAATATGACGGTCATAATAACGCAAGGGACTAGGGTGCCAACATGATATTCCATGTACTTTAGCATTATGACGTGGAACCCTGAGACTATAGATTTATCAAAACCTCTTATGCTGTGTAAGTATCAATATAACTTCGGATACCCTTCAACAGTTGTAGGTCACTTTTACAATCACAGACTAGCCAAAGGTACTTTGACACACAGCATACGATAGCCTCTACAAAAGGTCAGAGACACCATCCTTCGAATCTTACACCTTGACACCATTGGATCATGTGTTATTTCACTTCCCTGTGCCCGTTTTCTGTACTTTTGTGCTCAACAATCTGTCATCCGGTGTTCCTGTTATTGAGGCAGCAGCCAAATAGTTGATTTCCCAGCGCCTTTCTTCGGAGGAATTGTAACCGGGCTTAAGCATGGCGGAACTAAAAAGAATGTGTGTGAGGTACAATCTCCAAGCAAAGAGTTCATGCGCCAGTATCCAATGCTCAAGAAAAACATCACCGATGCAAGACTTCCCCATTGGAGTTGGTATCATTATGAACTCATTGGCGGGCCTGAGCTAGAGGCCAACTAAATTCCTAGCCAGAAAGACCAGACGCGGATGATGGATCAGATTATTCGTTCCACGGGGCACATTTGTTTAGACTATAGCGAGACATACGGGCCTAGCAAGCTGACAAGCGCAAAGGATGAGAGCCCGGACGCGCCGATTTGCCGCCTTCTACAGATTGAGTGCTGAAAAGTTCCGATACCTGAGAGAGTCATGTAACGCCCTAGCGTCTGCACTCGACCAGCAGCAAATCGAAGATTTGAAGAGCAGTCGCCGGAACATACTAGCACCTCCGACGGCCCCTCCTCGCAGAATGACATTGTGGTGGCCCTGATGTGGCTTTGCGGCGCGGAGATTTGTTCTCGCTTTCTTCACTGGTCTTTGTGGTGGATATCCGTTCGACCTTGCAACCTCCCATTCCAAAGAACTACGTTGGCAATGCTATTGCTTCTACTACACTGTCCTTCTCGACGAAGCAGAGCACACTAGCCTGAAGGGCCAGACATCCCTAAAGCCCAGTGGTATGCTGTTACTGTCCAACATTGCATTGAGGGTTCTTGGGGGG